>JALGXP010000336.1:0-37673 GCA_023333625.1 Bothriochloa decipiens | reverse complement strand
CAGCAGTTCGTAAAGAGACTTAGGTACTATACCTATTAGATATACAATTCAATTGATGCACTGTTTCAACATGTATTTTGTTTGAAAGCTTTATAACACTCCTACAATCAGGACATAGTCTAGATTGTGTTAACCCTATTAAATAGTCATTTTGTGCCTTTATGGTAGATCATATTCGCCCGATATTGTTCCTGATCAGCACACAAGGTAGCCAGTATTCTGCTTGCAGCTTGGCTTCAGCTAACAAAGAACGCGATTTTGCTGATGGAAATATATTCATGCCTGATATTCAGTTAAAAGGATGTACAATAAACTAAAACCATGTGATTGTACTTGCTCTGTTTTGATCATAGCAATTTAGCTAAAAGTAAAAATCAGGCAATGCCATGTCAAGGCCAGTCATGGCTGACCTTTTCTTATTGGCTGTGAATGTAACAAAAAATTAATCATAAGTATAATGGGGGTGTTAGTGGTGCCTGATAAGGGTTTTCATAATAAGGATTCATGTTACATGTGATTCAGTCAGACCAAGAATATAACTAAAAGAACAATTTTTCTTTTGCTTGTTTTGTAATGGCAGACTATTGCAGCAGCAATTGTGGTTGGTGTTGTTCTTCATGCAGGGAACCACCTTGTATGTGATTTTCCAAGGCTCATTAGTTCATCAGAGATGAAGTATGCTCCGCTGCGCAAATACTTTGGGGAAAATAAACCAACATATCTAGCTCTGGTAAAAGGAGTGGAGGGCATAACAGGGGTAATCATGGTTGTGTGCATGCTTATCGCTTTTACTCTAGCTACAAGGTGGTTCCGCCGTAGCCTGGTGAAGCTTCCAAGGCCATTTGACAAACTAACTGGCTTCAATGCATTCTGGTACTCCCATCATTTGTTCATCATTGTGTACATAGCACTTGTTATTCATGGAGAGTGTCTATACCTTATCCACGACTGGTACAAAAAGACGGTGAGCCAACCTTCTTTTTTTTCTCTGTCTCTCTGTGGACCTCATTAACTTTTTAAGTATCTAATATCCTTTTATTTTGTACAGACATGGATGTATCTTGCTGTACCTGTTGGTCTGTATGTAGGGGAACGGACTCTGAGGTTTTTCAGATCGGGCAGTTACTCTGTCCGGTTATTGAAGGTAACCTTCATATATTTAGAAATCTGAGTTTTAATTTGTTTACAGTCCTCTGACCCATGGTTCTTCTGCAGGTGGCTATATATCCTGGTAATGTTTTGACATTGCAGATGTCTAAACCTCCCACATTCCGTTACAAGAGCGGGCAGTATATGTTTGTTCAATGCCCTGCAGTTTCACCTTTTGAATGGTGTGTGGATCTTCTTTGTAACTAAACTCGAGCTAGCTCACAATATCATGTTTCTGGAGTCTGGACAGACAAGACAGTAGAATATGTAGTTAATCACTTGTTTCTTCTTTCAGGCATCCTTTCTCAATTACTTCAGCACCTGGAGATGACTATTTAAGCATTCATGTTCGACAACTTGGTGACTGGACACGGGAGCTCAAGCGGGTATTCTCAGCAGCTTGTGAGCCGCCGGTGGGTGGGAAAAGTGGCCTTCTTCGAGCAGACGAGACAACTAAGAAAGCGTAGGTTAATTTCCCATATGCATCTCAACACTCAATAATATGATTTTTTTTTTCTATTTGGAGCTTCATGTGTTTATGGGAAATGCAGGTTACCAAAACTTTTGATTGATGGACCATACGGTTCTCCTGCACAAGACTACAGCAAGTATGATGTTTTACTACTTGTCGGATTAGGAATTGGTGCCACACCTTTTATTAGCATACTGAAAGACCTGCTCAATAACATCATCAAAATGGAGGAAGAGGAAGTAAGTGATCTTTCTTATATCCCCAACTGGTCTCTTATATTATATATATGAAAAAAACAAAAACTGGCCTCTTATTTTCCGTTTTGTGATCTGGGAATTAACAATTATTATAATTCTTGTTTTCTTTGTGTTTACTTAGTCATCTATTCACACGTTTTTCCTCATTAATACCAGACTAGACCAGTAATTAATTTATTCATGTAAAATTTGCAGGAAGCTTCAAGCGATCTTTACCCACCAATTGGTCGCAGCAAGGCACATGTTGATCTTGACACCCTTATGAGGATTACATCAAAACCAAAGAGGGTACTGAAGACAACAAATGCTTACTTTTATTGGGTGACACGTGAACAAGGGTCTTTTGATTGGTTTAAAGGGGTCATGAATGAAATTGCCGAACTAGATCAGAGGGTATGTATCATCAAGCCGTTATCTTTTACGAATCATGCTATTCGGTTTTCCCTTTGCAAATTTGTTCTTACAGATGCTCTTGTTCAATACTAGAATATCATTGAGATGCACAACTATCTCACAAGTGTTTATGAGGAAGGGGATGCCCGATCAGCACTCATTACAATGCTACAAGCTCTCAACCATGCCAAGAATGGTGTTGATATAGTTTCTGGAACTAAAGTAAGTTCCAGCACTCCAATATGCATCACCCTAAAGCGTTAAAACTTCATTGTAGTACAGGTTAAGAAAATATGTGGAATAACTTGTCATTTGGTACCAAATGATATGCTGTTCTTTTTTTTTTCTTTCTTTTCTTCCTACCCCAACTCGCTTGGCAGAAAAATCTTTTTTTTTTTGTTGTACTGATAAGTTATTTTCGCAGGTGCGGACACATTTTGCAAGACCAAACTTTAAGAAGGTCCTATCTAAGATAGCTACCAAACATCCATATGCTAAGATCGGTCAGATACGTTTCATACTCCTGATATTATTGAAAGCTACCTTCTATCACTTTTAGCTTGAATATCCTTCAGGATGGTTTTGTTAACTCCTTCATGAAACCTGAACTAGCTCATGCATATAACTAAAGCAAGAAACTTCCTAGATCTCAGTAAAAGTATGTGGTTACTGTGAACTTAATGAGCATGCGTGGGTAAGGACTTGTCTCCTTGAAGAAACAAGGACCTTTGGAAATCTATACTTTTGTTTTTGATTAATTTTGGGCCTGTATAGTTCAGACCATGGGAAAGGTGCCTGGCCCAGGCAGCAACCCCAGGCTGTCTGATTTTGAGCACCTAGGGTGGGATGGTGCTGCCTGGGGCTGGCCAGGGCAACCAAGCATGTCCATATATCCCAAAAAGAAATATGGTAAACAATGTCCACTTCTGGCCCAATCAGTAATCTTAGTCCCATCTTCTATGATATGATCACTGTAAGAAGGTAATTGTTGTTATTGTGTACAGGAGTGTTCTACTGTGGGGCTCCAGTTCTGGCACAGGAACTAAGCAAACTCTGTTATGAATTCAATGGCAAGTCAACAACAAAATTCGAATTCCACAAGGAACATTTCTGACGTCTAACAAGGTGAATACAAAATAGGGGAACAAGGGGAAGATGTGTTGTATGTAAGTCACTTCTGCTTTAACATGTTGCTTTCTTCGCAATGAGTTGGAACGAGCAAGGAATTCTGACATGGTATTGTATCGCCACAGCTTACTCCACACCTGTGATACTACACCCGTTACAACTGCATTATCTATTGCTTGAGATACTAAAATACAATTAGATCGCATGAAAAGGGAAATGGGGGTCTGCTGGCACAAGCACAATAGACTTCCATCGAAGGTTGAAGAGCACATACGAGGTGGAGTAGCAAGGGGATCCACAACCATAAATTGTGATTACAAGCAGCGTGATGTAGGACATGTATAGAATGAAGGCCAGCATGTCACAAGGCTATCTAACTGTAAATTTGCATGCAGCTGAGTGGCAGACTGAGGCCACAAGTTTGATCTAACTTTGTACTTATACACAGGGATGAAAAACAGGAAAAAAAAAAAGTATAGTTGGTTTTTGTAAGTAGTGTAGGTTGGTAGTTACTGTGGGCCAGATTTGGGGGCTCAAGTTCCATTCAAGCTTGTTTCGTTGCCTTGTTGAGTGAGAAGTTGCAATTTTTGAGGATCTGACTGATTGATGTATATCTTTAGTGAAGCCCATGTTTTTAAAATTTTGATGTTCCGATATGTTCCATTGCTAATTTGGCGGCTGATTGGGATAAAACTAAGCCTTCGTGTCAAAATCTGAGCCACGTGAAGGCCTTTGAGCGTAAGTGCCTGCCCTAGCGAGAGCTGCCACCACTCCTGGCCCCCCTCCCTCACTCTCCTACATCTTGCTGGAGGCCGGAGGGAGTATCTCCTATATCTCGCCGGAGGCTAGAGGGAGTAGAGATCCATCATTTTACTAAGTTTTCTAATAGATCAAGTCGTTTAGAGTTAAAGAGTCTTTTCATGTCAAGTTTCTTTATCCTCTCCTTCGTGTTGACCGGCGGATATGGTGGATTTGTTTTATTCATGCCGGTTCTATTGAAGATGAGGATGATAACTATAATGTCACCAACGTCCTCGGTACGATGACATAGAGACTTAGCTTTCCAAATGGTGATTTCAATGCAGAGATGATGTCATAGTCATAGAATAATTTTTTTGTTTTATTATGCTTAGATTTGACCATGAAGAAGGGCTAGGGAGAATAAGTTTTAAATCAGTCTTCTTTATTTTTCAGTAGCAGAAATAAGAAAAAAGCTTCCCAAGTCTGCCTACAAAAATGTTGGACATCATCCGTTAGGCATCTATTCTCGTTCTCAGGTCCTAAACGTATGTAAAAAAAAGATAAGACTCCAATATATAAAAAAAGATAGAGACTATATAGTATTTCAAAGTGACAGCAGTGTTAGCTTGAGAACATAAATTCAAAGGACGCAAGATAAGAGAGATTTAAAGTTTGGGTGCTAAATTGAGAAGGAGAAGGGTCGAATAAGGAATTCTCTCAATTTTTTATTGTCTTGGACGCATTGTACAAACAGGTCATGATCTGTCAAATGCATTGACGTGGCATGATGACTATATGTTGATGTGGACTTGAGACGTGGGACTACTTCCTCGGCCTAAAATAAATGTCAGTTTTGGATTCTGTGTAAGTTGAACTAGATTATTTTTTAAAAATCATAATACTTTATTTGGGAACTAATCTAATAATACTTATCATGTTCCATGAATATTAGGGCTTGTTAGATTTCTGGAATTAAATTTATAGTATAAACTATAGTTGTCGAAGAAGAGTTTAAGATTCTATATTTTTTTAAAGTTCACATATAAGGCTATCTCAAATTCATAGTGTTGGAGATGAAAAATGGTTTTCATCTAGAATTTAAGATTTTACATTTTTTTAAAGTTCACATATAAGCCTATCTCAAATTCATAGTGTTGGAGATGAAAATGGTTTCCATCTATTTCTTCGTTCTCCCCAACTTAAGTAATGTAGATATTATTTAACGGATTTTATGTATTTTTCTTCCACAACTATAATTTATATTATGAATTTAATTTCAGGAATTATGATCATCGAAACGGATCTTTAATGATTTCTCATGTATATTTAGTTAAAGTTAAAAATATTTTGGACGGAGGGAGTATGTAAGTGTTGAGGGTCCCTTTCTCTTTCCTCTCGTATTCTCTCTCCTTCCTGCACAATTTACTAGTGATGATGACGTCGTGCTTCAGCAAGGGATGGCCCATAAACTGTCAAGCATGCGTGCTGCTAGCACACAATGGGCTAACTCCAATTTTCTGGTTCCACCTGTTGAAGGCTAGAAGTGCTCCTCCTAACTATAGTAATCGGTGCAGCTCCGCTACCGGCGCCAACGCTAGAGCACGGTGGAGCCACACCAAACAGGCCCTGGCAAGAAGAGTGACATTGATATACATGGGTTCTACATGTCGAGTTTATACCAACCCGCAACCAACATGCCATGTCGGTGCATGGAGCATGATAAAATCTATTTGGATCGATGTTGGCACTCAGGGCAAGTTTAGTGACACGGCCATACAAGTTTAGTAAGAAAGAACTGATGACTCAAATGGTACCATTGTGGGCACTGGCGGAGCCAAGGCCCGGCCACCCTGGGCCATAGGCCGGGCTCCCCTGCTACTTGCGCTTTAGGCCCAAAGGCTTAGTACAGAGGAAAAGGCCACTACTGAGGGACGCCGCCGCGGCTTCGGCAACGAGGCGTCACGGAGCGCGAGCGGTGCTGCGGTGCGGACGCGCGGTACCGAGGAGCGGACGGAGCGCCATTAACTCCATGGCGGGGAAGACGAAGCAATGTTCTACTGCAGCCCCCATCGGATCCCATGTCAGGCTCAGTCCTCCTTCATTATCTCTCTATATCCTTCCTCTTTTCCAATCCTGAACCCCAAACGAAGCCCAAAGCTGATGTATTTGACCTCTCCTTGCTACTGCTTCTAGTGAGAGCAGCGGTGGCCGGTGGTCGGAGTCCAAAGAGGTGGCGAGGCAGAGCCGGCAACTGGAGGCAGTCGTGGACAAGGCACAAGCGCCGCCTGCTACCCTGCTGGCTGCTACTGTGTTGGACAACGCCTATGTTGAGCGAAAATTGCAACTGACAGAGAGGAGGCTGAGCCAACCAGGTAATTTAACTATTTTCAGTCATGATTTATCTAATTTGATGGATAATCTACGACCTTGCCTTACGAATGTATAATTCTTACAAATTTTATTTAGGGATGAGGCGTTTTTTGTTACCAATTTTATAAATTTCAGTTACAAGTTTTTTGGTTTTATTACCTGTGTACTGAAAAATCATTTCAATTTTTCAATTTGAATATAATATATTCATGTGCATTGCTTGTCACTGTTAGCTCCGTCCGGGCTCTCGAAAATTCCTGGCTCCGCCACTGCACCCACTGGTGGATGTCTCGCCACAGGCGGCGGATTGTCATTGTAATTCTTTAGCTCGATCGCATATACAATGTTTGCTATGCCATCGTTGGCATCTTGCAGTGTCACCCAGAAATGAAGAGGGGAATTTTCCCCTCCCACACGTTGCTAGGAGCCCTAGAGTCCACTCATCAAAAGCTGCCAACATGCCACATATGCAAACCCACCTAGCAAAACTACCCAGGAATTATTTGTGTATTTTTGTAAAGCTTAGCGTATAGAATACTTGATTTATAGTTCGGGGTTTAGTGTATATAATTTTTGATTTTATAGTTCGGGATTTTGACCACAGCAGGGTTATACTTATAATAGACTCTTCCTAAAGTTTAGTCAAAGCAACCAAATACCCTACTAGGCACAGACAGGACCAAGCGGACAGCTAGCCTACAATATTAGATACCATGCCAACTGGTCCTTGTTACATTGCACAAATAGAGGCTAATTTGCGAGACAAATCTGTTAGGACTAATTAGTCTATAATTAGGTGGTACTGTAAATATATGTTAATCACATATTGATTAGTCTTAAAAATGTTGTCTTGCGAATTATTGATGGCTTATTAAGTTAGTTTTATAATTAACTTATATTTAGTAGTTCGATATCAGACATTCAATGTGACGGGGACTAAAATTTTGTCCGACGTGGACAGCTGGCCCATATTAGATGCCATGCTCACAGGTCGTCGCTCACTCGTCGCTATCAGACTTTCATGACGACGGTGGGCTGGTCGGACGGAGGTAGTAACTGCTATATATGCAATTCATGGTTGTTAGTGGTCAGAGAAACAACACGATAAACCCCTCCTCACCTATATATATCTTTCACTAGAAGACTATTGCCCTGTTCGCTTGGTCGTTTCTGGCTGGCTGGTTCTGGCTGCTGTTGATTTTTTGTGAGAGAAAAATACTGTTGAATGGCTGGCTGGTTTGGCTGATAAGTTCAATCGAACAGGCTGTATATATTCGATTGCTCAGAGCCTCAGACACAATATACGTACAGCAAAGCATTTTTATCTTACCCTTCCCCCGGCCGGCTGGCCAGCCAGAAAATTTTGGCCTCTATGAAGAAGACCGTGGTTCTCTACCCCGGCCTCGCCGTCAGCCACTTCATCCCCATGATGCAGCTCGCCGACGTCCTCCAGGAGGAAGGCTACGACGTCGTGGTTGCGCTCATCGACGTCACCATGGAACGCAACATCGCCTTCGCTGCCGCCGTCGACCGCGTCATCGCATCCTCCACGCCGTCGGCGGCGGTTAGCTTCCACACGCTCCCTCGAATCCACGACCCTCCCACCATCACCAACGACATCAACCTGCTCCTCGGATACTTCGAGATGATACAGCGCTACAACGAGCACCTCCGCGAGTTCCTCTGCTCCATCATCCCTCGGCGACGCATCCACGCGGTGATCTTGGACACATACTCCAACACCGCGCTCGATGTCACCAACGAGCTCGGTATCCCGGCTTACATTTTCTTTACCTCCAACGCCTCAACTCTCGCTGTATTCCTCCAACTCCCTTATTCAGCCCACAGTGCGGAGGACCAGCCGAGCTTCAAGGAGCTAGGTGATGCCACTGTCAAGTTCCATGGCGTCCCGCCCATGCCGGCTTCTCACCTCGTTCGCGAAATGCTCGAGGACCCCAAAACCGAGATATACAAGGCGGTGATGAACAACTTGGCCAAGAATCTGGAGGCGGGTGGCATACTGGTGAACACGTTTGCGTCGCTAGAGGCCCGGGCAGTGGCAGCCCTCAAGGACCCGAACTTTCTTGCCGAAAGTGGGCTCACAGTGCCTCCGGTGTACTGCATCGGGCCACTTGTCGAGGATGCTGCTGCTGACACGACAAAAGAAAAGCATAAGTGTCTCAAATGGCTCGATGAGCAACCAGAGTGTAGTGTTGTGTTCCTGTGTTTTGGAAGCCTAGGAAACCACTCGGAGACGCAGCTGAAGGAGATCGCCACCGGCCTCGAGAGATCTGGCCACCGCTTCCTGTGGGTGGTGCGAGCTCCTCTCGGGGACAACCCGGAGAGGGAGTTCGGTGACAAGGCGGACCCGAACCTCCACACGCTCCTGCCGGAAGGGTTCTTGGAGAGGATCAAAGGGCGTGGCCTCGTCGTCAAGCTATGGGCGCCACAAGTTGAGGTGCTCTGTCACAAGGCGACAGGTGCGTTTGTAACGCACTGCGGGTGGAACTCTGTGTTGGAGGCGATCATGGCTGGTGTGCCGATGCTCTGCTGGCCATTGTATGCAGAGCAAAATATGAATAACGTGCTCATGGTGGAGGAGATCGGGGTCGGTGTGGAACTTGTAGGGTGGCAGCACGGGCTTGTCAAGGGCGAAGAGCTTGAGGCCAAGGTGAGGCTAGTGATGGAATCCGTTGAAGGGGAGCAACTTAGAGCTCGTGTGACAGCGCACAAAGAGGCCGCACACATGTTCTGGAAGGATGGTAGGTCGTCGCGCCAGGAGTTTAGCCAGTTCTTGTCAAACGTGGGCAAAGGTTAGACCGGACATAACGCTCAGTTGATGTATTGGATTGTGAGGAGTAAAAAATTATCCTCAAAAGTATCAATGTGATGTTCTACGACCATGATGTATTTTGAACTGTTCATACAATATCTATGTGATATCTATCGAATATCACACATTATACTATAGAAATAAACATTTTTATTTGTGTCTTATACATTTATCTAGGTTATAACATATACCAAGATATTTGACTTTGCTTAACCAGAGAGATAATTTTTACATTTGTGATGCCCTTTCTGCATTTGTCTGGGTTACATCACGTAACAAAACATTTGCTTTTGTTTAACTACACAAATAATTCATATATTTAAGATATGTCCTATGCATCTGTCTAGGTAAGAATTTTTTTTTCTAGAACCGGCATATAGCCCGCATTTCATTAAGAAGAGAGAGTGGGTCAATAGCCCTAAACATAGCAGAAACAAAAGGGATTCATTGGTGATCCACGAATAACCAATGAAAACCTCGACACAACACGGAAAGCAAGAACATGGGAGGCGGGGGACCCTCCAACCAACAGCCCCAACTACTGAGCCTGATATAAACTAAAACCTCGACACCTCGGTAACCCATAGTGATAGGAGCCGTAGATTGAAACCACGGTGGCAAAGCATCCACCGGAACCACCTCGGCGGCAAAGCATCCGCCGGAACCAGGACCTCAAACTCCGATAGCTCCTCCGAGTCATTAAGTGCTATCACCCTCAAGACCACGGACGAGGAGGACTACCTGTAGAAGAAGAAACGCCGGCGGCAAAGCATCCATCCAATCACACACGACGGCCAAGCATCCGCAGGAAAAGACCGCTATGGCTTCAGCACACACAACAAGGCAAACCAAAGTGAGGAGGACCATGAAGCCCGAGCAGGCACAACAGCGACAACGACAACGACCAGGCCCTCCCAGGAGACAACTCCACACGCGCTATGACATGGACTTCAACGACAATGCCTTCAATAAGGACTACGACGTAGAAGCGCCGCCGCTGCCTGCCCGAAACGGGCTAGGTTTTCACCTTGAAGATCCATGTCGTCCGTCAACCAACCAACCCCCCGGAGCAGATCGGTCCAAGGAGCGGCGTGCGCCACTAGCCATGCCACCATGGCAGAGCTCGAGCGCCACACACCACCACCAGCCTCGCCACCACGACGACGTCCATCACAATCTCCACATCAGGGGGTCCAATGTTGAGCAGCAGAATAGGCATTGGAGCGACACGGGACCCACCAGTCGGGGGCCCAGCAAGGCTGGCGGCGCAACACAGGGCGGCCGACCATTCACCGGAGAGGGGGGAGGGGCGCCGGCCGCCAGATCCGCGGCAAGGGTGCCCGGATTCGGCCGGCCAAGCCAAGCCGGGGCGCCAGCCACCATGGACGCCGGCCACGCCGGGCCAGCCGCCATGAACGCCGCCCATCACCAAGGGACGGGGAGGGAGCAAGGGTGCTGCCAGATCCAGCCCGGAGGGGCGCGGATCCGACCGTGCCTACCGTCCCAAGGCCATCAATCGTCGCCGGCGAGGTGAGGTGAAGAGGGGGAGGGGAGAAGTTGTGGGGTGGCGGGAGAGAAGGGCTCGCAGCGGCGCCCCTTGTTGAGGGCAGCCACCGCTGGCCGCCGCCGCGGCGGCGTGGAGAGGGGCGGCGACGGCGGCCGGAGGGAGGGCCGGCGAGGTGGGGTGCTCAACGGCGCGGCGGGGGGTCCCCGAGTCGCCCGCCCGAGCGGACGGATGGTCGGGGTCGGGGAAAGCAAGAAAGAAAAATTAAGTTAGGCGAAGACAAAGAATAAAAGCAGTACACCCAACCACAGAAATGGACTCGTCCACCAGCTAGAATTAATTCTAAAGGCTAATTGCGATGGCTACTTCTTCCCAGAGACTAAGAGAGGAGGATGGGGATTCATTTTCAGAGATCACCAACGAAAAGCTCTTGTGGCAGGGTTTTTTTTTTTTTGAGCAAGCTTGTGGCAGGATTTAGGAATCAGGATCGCTTTTAGCGGTCCATGATGCTAATTGTACAAAAGCTCATGCATATGTTGTTGCTCTTAAAGCGGCATCGAATCAACGTATTTCTAAAATGATTTTGGACAACGACTCAACCAACACAGTGAAGGCCCTATAGTCAACCGAAATGGATTTATGCCCCGCCTCTGGCCTTTACAGGGAGGCAAGGGATTTGACCAGGCTTTATTTTGATTCAGTTCAAGTTTGCCATGTCCCTAGATCGTGTAATTGCTCATGAATTGGCTCGGTTTTGTTTAGGTCAGGACCCGAATCAATGCTATGTTTGTGATGATCCTTCTCTAGCTTTGTAATCGACTTAAGGGATGTTTGGTTTGGGCTACTAAAATTTAGGAGCTTGTAAAAGGTTTAGTCCCTTTTAGCAACTCCAAAGTTGCTAAAAGCTAGTACTAGATCGGACTAAAGCACTTTTAGTCCAATTTAGCAGAGATGTTTGGTTAGAGCTACTAAAATTTACTGAATGAGACTAAATTTAGGAGCTACTAGGTAAACAAAATAGGGCCTTAATGGCCACGATTCTGCTAAATCCCATGTTGTTATTGTATAAAGTCTGACGAGGTTTGTTTAAAGCAAAAGACAACAGAGACCACAGAGTCCTATAGAAGAACGATCAGCGAGAGACGTCAGGATTCGTGGGACGCGGGTGCTTAATGCACGTCACACATGACGCATGCAGACAAACCTCAGCCAAGGAATGCGATGGCGTCACTCAAAGCAAGTCTTTTGTTGTTGGAAAACAAAGATCCGGGTCCATTTAACTGGCCTAGGGAACCGGAGTGTAAGCCCCGTGGACAACCAGAATCAGCCTAACATGTCTTTTTTGAGTGCTCTCTAGCTAACTTCTGCTAGTGGACATACAGGGGTGCCCTTCATTGAGACCTAACCCCGACTAATCTTGTACAATTCTTAATTTTTAGTAGAGGAAGAAATTTTGATCCCAAACCTACGATGATTTACATCTTAGCCTGCATTTGCTGGAGCCTTTGGCTCATTCGAAATGAGTTTGTCTTTCATAATAGAGTGTGTTCAGGTCCTAACGCAGTGGTACATCGATCGGTGATCTTTATGCAGAGATGGAGTGTACTCCTCAAGGACAAGGAAAGAGGTTGGGCTTTGAAGACAATGGAAGCACTCTCACATCATTTGGCATCAAGAGCCCAAGATTGATGACATAGAGACTCAATTCATGGAAGAAACACTGGAGGTCGAACCAGGAAGAGATGGCGTAGCAAATATCCTGCCCAAGACTTGTTCTTCTACCTTTTCTTTTGTATGTTGTGAGGGTTTAAAGGCCTGTTTGAAACGCAGGAATACAGAACAAAGGAATAGAAAAAATCACAGGAATAGGGTAGAGCAAAAAATGGAAAACTACAGGATTTGGAGACACAGGAATAAAACTTTGGGGCGTTTGGATCACAGGAAAAATAAAATTGTCACATGTGCCTAAGAAGCAATTTTTTATGCTTGAGAACTTGACAAAACATTGTAGGAATTTTTCCCTTAGATTTCCTTAGATGTTTTTTTCCTATGTTTTGTGAAGCAAGGTTTGTCTTTCCTTTGGAAAGGAATACAAGATTCCTTTGTTCCAAACACGAGGTGAAGAAAACTTTCCTATGGAATTCATTCCTTTGTTTTTCCTTTGAAAATCGTCCATTCCAAACAAGCCCTAAACCTGTGAACCAAATGTTGCTTTTTGTTTTCATTTTGCGTTTACATGTAAAACTGATAACCCCAGTGTAAGACTCAATGCTTTCTATAAAGCGGGGTCATTGGTCTTTGGTCTAAAAAAAGATCAGGGTCCATTTAGGAATACAGAATTTTAAAAGAATCATATAGCTAGCCCTCCCATGAAATCAGTTCAATTATATATTTAAAAATATAAGATTTGGTTGCAAAAAAAACCATAAAATTCATGGGGGAAATTCTAGGCCTCTACGGCTCTACCAAAACAGATGGCTCTACAAGAATCATCCTTGACCCCCCGAAGAAACTGATGGCGATGGGGTGTTAGTCGTCATTGTTGTGAATGACGGCGGATAAACGACGAAGAACACAAAGATCAATCACAGCGAGATACAAGGTTTAACGTGGAAAACTCCTCCAGTGCGAAGGAGGAAAAACCACGGGCGCCAGTTAGCAAACAACCTCACTATTATCAAGAATTTGGGTTACAAACGTTGTGCGGCGGCTACAAGAAATGAATGAATCGCTCCGACACAGTGGAAACCTAACACCGGGTATATGTGTCGTACAGCGGGGGGCCAGCCCCCCGCACCCCCAACTGTCTTCGGGGCCCGTGGTTTTTGATCTCCGGACCGGCCTTCGGCTTCTACGGGCCTTCGCATCGCTCCGTCAGAAGCCCGGCCAATATAATGTGCAACTGAATTTGAAACATATTCAACAAACTCCACCTTGAGACAAATTCATCTTATAGCATAAATCAACACCTTCATCTTAAACATAACAAAGAAAATATCACTGGCGCTAAATAGCCTCTTGGGCTAATCCACTAAACCAACTAAGCTTGAGCACAGCTCAAACTTAGCAACAGGAACAGGTTTAGTCATCATATCAGCAGGATTATCATGAGTACTGATCTTGCATACCTTTAACTTACCATCCTCGATCACATCACGAACAAAATGATACTTGATGTCAATTGTTTAGTCCTCTCATGAAACATCTGATCTTTGGTAAGGTAAATGGCACTTTGACTGTCACAAAATAAATTAATGCAAGAATCAACTCCACACAGCTCAGCGTATAAACTTTTCAGCCAAATTAATTCCTTGCATGCCTCAAAAACAGCCATGTACTCTGCTTCAGTAGTAGACAAAGCAACAACAGACTGTAATATAGCCCTCCAACTCACAGCACAACTGCCAATTGTAAACACATAACCAGTGAGAGACCTGTGCCTGTCCAGATCAACAGCATAATCTGAATCCACATAACCAATAAGTCCCTTCTGAGTTTTGCCAAACTTCAAACAAGAATCTGTTGTGCCTTTGAAGTACCTAAAAATCCACTGAACTGCCCTCCAATGTTCCTTACCAGGATTAGACATATATCTACTAACCAAACTCATAGCATATGATAAATCTGGACGAGAGCAAACCATGACATACATCAAAGACCCAACAGCACTAAAATAAGAAACTCTTGACATGTATTCAATATCTGCATCTGTACTAGGACACTGTGCAGCTGACAATTTAAAGTGAGGTACAATAGGAGTATTAACAGGCTTAGCATTATGCATGTTGAAACGCTGAAGAACTTTCTTAATGTAATTTTGCTGACTAAGAAATAGCAAACCAGATTTTCTGTCTCTAGTAATTTCCATACCGAGAATTTTCTTAGCAGCACCAAGATCTTTCATGTCAAACTCACTACTCAATAATTTTTTTAATCTAGTAATTTCGACCTTACTCTTGGTAGCAATCAGCATATCATCAACATACAATAGCAAGTATATAGGTGATCCATTAACATGCTTGATGTAAACACAACTATCATACTTAGACCTCTTAAAATCGTGCAACAGCATAAATAAATCAAACCTCTTCTTCCACTGACGAGGGGACTGCTTCAAACCATACAAGGATCTCTTCAACTTGTAAACAAATTTCTCCTTGGTAGGCACTATGAACCCTTCCGGCTGGTCCATGTAAATATCCTCCTCAAGCTCTCCATGCAAAAACGCGGTCTTCACATCTAACTGCTCAAGCTCGAGATCATGTGAAGCAACAATACTAAGAAAAGTACGAATAGAACTATGCTTTACCACTGGAGAGAATACATCATTGTAGTTAATACCTAAAATCTGACTGTAGCCTTTTGCTACTAACCTTGCCTTAAACTTTGGAGGCTCATTTGGAGTTAAGCCCTCCTTTCTCTTGAAGATCCATTTGCAGCGGATGGTCTTCTTCTTCTTAGGAAAAGGAACAACCTCCCATGTACTATTCTTCTCAAGAGATTGCATCTCCTCATGCATAGTTGAAATCCACTTCTCACGATCACCACAATCAATGGCTTCACGATAAGTTGCTGGCTCATGAGTATTCTCTACCTATTCAGCACAACTCAAAGCATAATAAGTCAAATTGCATTCTTCAATAAGACGGGCTGGAGGTCCACAACCCCTCTTTGACCTGCGATGAGCAATAGGTAATTTTTCCTCTGACTGCAAAACAGGAGGTGAGTGCTGCTGAACATCATCATGAGTATCATAATCAACAACTTCATCATCATGAGTATCAACTGGCTCCACCTGCACACCTGTCTTATCATCCACATGCTCCACCTGCACACTGGTAAACTGCAGCTCCCTTTCAGGAGTCTCTGGAACATGATCTGAGGACAAATTGTTATTAAACATCACAGATTCATTGAAAACAACACTTCTACTCATGAAAGTCTTTCCTGTTCCGGCCCGGCCTTCGGCTTCTACGGGCCTCCGCTCCGCTCCATCAGAAGTCCGGCCAATATAATGTGCAACTGAATTTGGAACATATTCAACAGTCATCGCACACGAAACATCCATGCCCGCGGGGGTTACTTGGAAAGGTAGTACGCTGTCTACTGACTCCCATGTTTGTACTAATTACTCAGAGGTGAAGCCCAGACCTCTACAAGGAGTGTTAGGTGTCTATAGGGCCTCGTTTAGTTCCACCAATTTGGTCACCAAATTTACTATGCACAATTCATATTCTCCATCACATCAAAATACTGCTACATGCATAGAGTACTAAATATAGATGAAATCAAAAACTAATTGCACAGTTTTATTAAACTTTACGAGACGAACATTTTAAGTATAATTAGTCAAAGTTTAAATAATTTTTAATAAATACAAACGAAATGCTATAAAAATTCCGCTATAGAAATTCCAGCCCCAGTTTAAAGATCTAAACAAGGCCTAGGTTTCCTAATTTCTTTTGGTCAGGACTTAGAGGTGAATCTTTGCTTGACGTGTACGTACTTGCAACTTGCCAGGGGGTGCTGCAGAGAGATCTGGCCATATGGTGGGAGTATATGCTCCTAAGAGCATAAAAACCGCGTTCCATCTGGTCAATGGTCATCCCCTGTCGTTCTCGTTCCTCCGTCCGCCCCTGCTTGACTTGGAAGTTTGAACAACGACGACTACAAGTCTACAAACAGCGTGGGCAGTCCATTTCCCAGAAGTGGTGTCAATGTCCGGCAGCAATGGTGCTATTGTGTAGCACTAGTATTTAAGCACGCAGGACTCCAGGTGCGCCATCGGTTCCTCGAGATCTATCCCAGCCATCGATCCAGCACCATGACGGGGAAGAAGAGGACGTTCGTGCTCTACCCGTCGCTGGGCGTGGGCCACCTGATCCCGATGGTGGAGCTGGCCAAGCACCTCCTGCGCCACGGCCACGGCGCGGTCATCGCGGTGGTCAACCCGCCGGACACCGAGGCCGTGTCGGCCGCCGCGGTGGCGCGCCTCGCGGCGGCCAACCCGGCCATCGCGTTCCGCCTCCTGCCGGCGCCGGCCAGCCCGGACGTCGGCGCGCACCCGGTGAAGCGCGCCCTGGACACGCTCCAGCTCGCCAACCCCGCGCTCCGGGAGTTCTTGAGGTCCCTGCTGCCCGGCCGCGTCGACGCGATCCTCCTCGACATGTTCTGCGGCGACGCGCTGGACGTTGCGGCGGAGCTGGGCGTCCCGGCCTACTTCTTCTTCGCCTCCGCGGTGGGGGACCTCGCGGTGTTCCTCAACCTGCCGTACCTCTACCCGACCATGCCGGGGTCGTTCGGGGACATGGGCGAGACGCTGGTGCGCTGCCCCGGCGTGCCGCCGGTCCAGGCGCTCGACATGCCGCTGACGGTGCACAGCAGGGAGAGCGACGCCACCAGGGTCCGGATGCACCAGTGGAAGCGCATCGCGGAGGGGAGGGGCGTACTGGTCAACAGCTTCGACTGGCTGGAGCCCAGGGCCCTGCGAGCGCTCGCCGACGGCGTCTGCGTGCCGGGACGCCCGACGCCGAGAGTCTTCTGCATCGGGCCACTGGTCAACGACGGCAGCAGCACGACGGGGGAGAGCGGCGAGAGGCACGAGTGCCTGGCGTGGCTGGACGCGCAGCCGAAGCGGAGCGTCGTGTTCCTCTGCTTCGGCAGCAAGGGCGCCTTCTCCGCCGCGCAGTTGCAGGAGATCTCCCGCGGATTGGAGAGCTCCGGCCACCGGTTTCTGTGGGTCGTGAGGAGCCCGCCGGAGCAACAGGGCACGGACACGGACCTGGGGCGGCTGCTTCCCGCGGGGTTCTTGGACAGGAACAGAGACAGAGGCATGGTGGTGAAAGACTGGGTGCCGCAGGCGGAGGTGGTGCGGCACGAGGCGGTCGGCGCATTCGTGACGCACTGCGGGTGGAACTCGGCGCTCGAGGCCATCATGTCGGGGCTGCCCATGGTATGCTGGCCGCTGTACGCGGAGCAGGGGCTGAACAAGGTGTTCATGGTGGAGGAGATGAAGATCGCGGTGCCGCTGGGGAGGTACGAGGAGTTCGTCAAGGCGGAGGAGGTGGAAGCCAAGGTGAGGCTGGTGATGGACGGTGAGGAAGGGAGGATTCTTCGTGAGAGGCTCACCGTGACGAGGGAGGAGGCATTGGAGGCTACGAAGGAAGACGGGTCTTCTGAAGTGGCTTTCGCCGAGTTCTTGAGAGATTTGGATAAGAGCAGCTACGTAAACGGAGAATGCAACTGAATTGATCAAGGTGTGCTAGTGTGGCAGATGAACTGCGAAATGACATACTTGAAGATTCAATATCACATAGAATTTGGTAGTGATAATAGATTAAATATTACATCTTTAGTGTGGCGGTAAAATTGGATCAGGTACTCTGCAAAACTTCAAATTCGTCAAGCAGAGTGCCACTTGCGTGTTAAAATGTAATTGTCAATTTACATTTATTTTATGAATCGATCAATTCACTGATGATTGTATCTATTATAGCATATTCTGAGGAAAGCTCGCAGTTCATCATCACCCAGAAGATACAGCATGCATTTCTCAGCATATATTTTTGTCAAACTCTCACAACTCATGCTCCGCCAATCTCGTAGGCCTTGTTCAGTTTGGTGGAGAACTAGAAAGAAACTGAAGAGGATTTGACCTGCAGGTTAAAATCCCCTCGCTCCCTCACATCTCTCTGGGAGAGATTAACCGAACAAACCCCGAAAGAGCACACAGAGATCTCTATTCAAAGCTGACATTAGAACATATCAGATAACAGGATCAACCATGATGCTCACTTCTGTGCGCATGATCATTTGGCGAGCTTCAAATCCTTCAAGAACTCTTCAAATGCGACCGACGACGCCCCGCCATCAGCGAGCGCCTCTGCCGCTTTCACCTTCGCCATTGCCAGCCTCGCCCTGAGCTTCTCCCCTTCCTCGGACTCCATCACCAGCCTCACCTTCTTCTCCACCTCCGCCGCCGTCACCAGCTCCTCGTCATAGCCGTCCATCACCACCCCGACCTTGATCTCGTCCACGACAAACACCTTGTTCAGCCTCTGCTCGGCGTACATCGGCCAGCACAGCATGGGGACGCCGGCGGACGCCGCCTCCAGCACCGAGTTCCAACCGCAGTGGGTCACGAACGCGCCCGTCGCCGCGTGCCGCAGCACCTCCACCTGCGGCGCCCACATCTTCACCACCATCCCCCTGCCGCTCGTCCGCTCCAGGAACCCCTCGGGCAGCAGCGAGTCCAGGTCCGGCTCGGGACGCGCGAGGAAGAACTTGGTCGGGTCCTCCGGCGGGCTCCGCACCACCCACAGGAACCGATGCCCGGAGCTCTCCAGCCCGCGAGCGAGCTCCTTAATCTGCGCCGCCGAGACGGCGCCCAGGCTGCCGAAGCAGAGGAACACCACGCTCCGCTCCGGCTGCGCGTCCAGCCACGACAGGCACGCGTGCCGCTCCCCTTCCTCCGTCGCCGCCTTCTCGCCCTTGACGATCAGCGGGCCGATGGTGTACACCGGCGGCGTGGCGCGGCCGGGGATGCAGACGCCGTTCCGCAGGGCCCTGACGGCGCGCGCCTCCAGCCACTCGTAGGTGTTGATCAGCACGCCCCGCGCCTCGGGGATGCGACCGTAGTGCACGATCCGCGACGCGCAGGTCCGGCTCGCGCGGTCGACCACGGTGTGCGGCATGTCCGAAGCCGGGATCGGCGGGACGCCGGGGAAGTGGAGGAGCGCCTTGCCCATGTCCTTGAAGCTGGGCCCGCCCTCCGTCGTGGCGAAGTAGTGAGGGAGGTAGAGGAACGGCGCGAGGTCGCCGGCGCAGGATGTGTAGTAGAAGTAGGCCGGGACGCCGACGGCTGCGGCCGCGTCGAGCGCGTCGCCGCAGAAGAGGTCCAGCACGAGCCCGGCGACGGAGGGGAGGGAGCGGAGGAAGGCGGTGAGGGAGGGCACCGTGAGGCGGAGCGCGTCGAGCATCCGGAGGAAAGGGTCCGGGTCCGGGACAGGGTAGTCCGGCGGCGGCAGGTGGTGGAAGGAGACGGCCGGGTTGGCGGCCGCGAGCGCGGCGACGGCGGACCCGGAGGAGGCGAAGTAGTCGGCCGTGGAGGCCGGCGGGGTCGGCACGGCGATGGTGACGGCGAGGCCGCGGCGGAGGAACTGCTTGGCGAGCTCCACCATGGGGATCAGGTGGCCCACGCCGAGGCAGGCGTGCAGCACCACGGTCGGGTTCGGACTTGGCTCCGCCATCGGCGTCAAGGACGAGCCGCCGATGCCGAGGTGAATTCTCGCCCTATCAACTGGTGGCTCGAGTAGCCTCAGAGACTGACTCAGAGAGCGGGATTGTGGATACGTCAGCCGGAATGTCTACGTTTTTCAAGTGGGGCAGCGTAGCGCCTGGGACGGCGCCGCCGGCGCACCTCCCGCGCCCCCAGCTGAAAATACGCAAAGGCGGCCCCGCCTGAGTGCATTCCACGCCATTGGGCCACACATCCCGGACGCAGCACTGTCGTCAGCATCGCACGACGTCCCCGCGCCCGCACCACGGCGGGCTGAGAATTGGGCCGAGCTAGCACGAGCACCAAGATCATCGGGCCATATCATGCTTGGGCCGGACCAAAACGGGCTATATGGACTATATGACCATGTATTCCCACACAACTGATTTGTTCGGTAAATGCACGCATCTGCAAAGTATCTCTGTTCACCATGCATGGTTGCATCTGCTGACACGTAAAACTATCATTGATTGGCGCTATGTATTTTGTCTAGACACTCGTATTTAACAACTGAGGCTCAGGTAGAGGACTTTGGCTGATAGACACTCATATTTAACTATCGATGCTCAAGTAGAGGACTTGCTGATGTGCAATTATTGGAGATATCCTCTAGAAGGTGTGAGGAGATATGCTCATAGGTCTAAGGAGATATGAGCATTGGAGATATTGTTCTAAAGGTGCGAGGAGATACGCGATACGGACAGTGAAATAAACAAAAGCGTCCTCCTCCCATAAACAAACCACCTTCTGATGAATCGTGATCTCACGTCATCTAAAACAAAATTATGGCAATGTTAACATGTGATGTGACAGGTCATAGTCGTCTGTACCAACGCGGTGTGCTGTCCAAAATGACATCTGTGCACGTGTTGCCAATATCCTACGCAAAAGCACTGTTTCTTTCAATAAATAAACAACGCATGAGCAGATCGGCGTGTATGCAATGTATCTCTAGGAGTCTAGGATGAGAAGATGCATGGTGCCGAGTGGAGCTTTACGATTTGCTCATCCGCACCCAGCTATATAGCAGCCACATGCATGAAGCGAGACAAAGTCTGCTGCTCTCTCAATCTCAAGTGACTCGTGGGCGCCATGGCTGCCTATTCTTCTCGAGAAAAAATAAAAAAACGGAATGGAGACCGTTAAAAAAGATGAGACACTGTTGTTATTAAGGACTTATTGTATTTGCGATCAAAGCACTAGGAGACGGTACTGCGCGAGCATTTGCACATCATGAGGAATCTTCCAGTTTATTTCCCCGGCCAGTTCAGACAAAAGGACCACTACTGCATTGGAACGCGCTGATTCGCTGAACGTGAACTCGATCTGACTCGACGGAATTGACAAATGACCAATCCATCGAAACCAACAGCGTGATTGCGACCAATTCCTCGCCGTTTCCACGGCTAATCGCTCTGCTTTCCCCCTTGGGCTGTGTTTAGTTCCTCCAAAATCATCTCAAAATTCACTATGCAGAATTCCTATCACCCGTCACATCAAAATACCGGCACATGTATGGAGTACTAAATGTAGATAAAATCAAAACTAATTACACAGTTTCGTTGTACTTTACGAGACGAACATTTTGAGTCTAGTTACGTAAAATTTGGACAATTTTTACCAAATACAAACGAAATGTTATATTGCGCTGAGGTAACATGATGTGACATTCGGGGCAACTAAACACACCCTTGGTAATCCCGCAGTCTCGGCACGTCTATTTCAACACTGTCCCTCGGCACACCCTTGATGGACTCTCCTGTTGATTTTGAGATGACCTCCCCTCGCTTCAGACCTCAGAGGCGGCTCAAAAACCATCTGAATCTAGAAGGCGGCCGTGCAGTGCAGCAGCCGGTGGCTTGTGGCATCGACCCAACTTCTAGATGGATATTAGATGCAGTCGCACGAGAGTCACACTCACGAGTCACGAGTCGCAACCAGAGAGACGAAAGCTTCAAGTATCCACGTATCAGAAACCTTGTCTAGCATGGATTTCCTTGTACACAGAGGCCACAGATGGTTTGATAGTCCATACTAGTAGTTCCCAACATGTGGGCTTCCATTCCACAGCACATTTTTTCCAGGGAGCAGGAGCAGCGTCTAGGATCAGACGCCTGCACGCCGGCTCATTTCATTCTACCGGCAACTGTCCTTGCATTGGGCCAAGTCAAGCGGCCGGGTCGTTCCCCCGGCGTAGCTAGGATGCACTGATACTTCACCCCCAAGTGCCGTATCGATAGTACTCCAATAATACACCGATTTGCCACCGATACTCGGTATCGGAGAAACATCAGAAACTTGGCATGAAAAAACAAATAAAATTAATCTCGATACGCCCCCGATACTCCCAAGCACTACACATATATACCATCTAATCTACTGAGAAAAATCGAAGAAGTTAGCAAGCTTGGAAGATTTTTTTTTATTTTTTTTTTCGGACAAGCTTGGAAGATGAGTACAGCAGATGGCGACGGCTGTAGCCAGAACTCGAGCAACACGCGAATATAGAATTAGTTAGAGGCATGTTGTCTACTTGAGTACTAGGCTACTGGCCTGAACATCATTGAACATTAGCTTGTATGACCAGCTGCACTAGTTCTTTTTGTTATTTCTGTTACTGTTATTAAATATACAATTATACATGTACATAATCGTAATATTCATTCATTATTTATAATATGGGGATACTTGTCGTATCGGTGTATCTTTGTTTTTTAAAAAAAATTAAAGTGCCGCCGTGTCCGTATCGACGTATCGGTACAACATAGGGCGGCGTCAATCCCGGCACAGAATATATACTGGCGTCTCCGAATTCCATAGCACCAAGTGTAAGACTGTGTAGACCAAGACCAATACCGGCAGTGGCGTGAGGCCGTGAGCCAGCTTTTCATAAGACCGTGCACCAGACAAAGCAGCCCTGCTCCTGGTGTCATATCATACCGCGCGGCCACGATCTCCAGTCCAGTCCTCCATCTCGTCCATGGCGGCCGCCGGGGCGTCGTTGGACAAGAGAGACGAGCCGGCGAGGCCCCTGGCGGTGCCTTCCCCGACCGTTTACCCGGCGTCGTCGGCAACCCACGACGCCGAGGCGACACCGGACGCCGCCGAGGCCGGGTCGCGGTCCGCGCAGCACCTCCGCAAGCGGCGGCACGCGCTCTACTGCGGCGGCTGCTGCGTGGGCACCATCGTGATCATCGGCATCATCATCCTGGTGCTCGCGCTCACCGTGTTCAAGGTCAAGAACCCGCGCCTGACCGTGAACAACGTCTGGCTCACGGCCGTCAGCGCCGGGATCGGGACCGGCACCGGGACGTTCCCGACGCCGGGCACCACTCCAGCGTCGCCGGTGGCCGCCAACGCCACGCTCACCGCCGACGTCACGCTCAAGAACCCGAACGCCGCGGCGTTCAAGTTCTCGCAGTCGGACACGGACATCTACTACAAGGGCCAGACGGTGAGCGTGGCGTACGCGCCCGCCGGCCGCGTCGGCGCCCACGGCAGCGACCGGCTGAACGTCTCCGTCGACCTCCTCGCCGACCGCCTCGCGCAGGTGATGAACGGCACGGGGCTGGTGTTCGGCCAGGAGTACGATTTCGACACCTACACGGCGATCAACGGCACGGTCAATGTGCTGGGGATCATCAAGAAGGACGTCGAGATCAAGCTCAACTGCACCCTCGTCGTCCAGGTCGGGGGCGCGGCTGCCGCGATCGAGTATGGGGTTAAGTCCACCGTGCAGAGCAAGAGCGTCAGTTGTGTAGCAGATGTCAGCATGTGAGTTTGGTTCATGAGTGGCGAGTCATTTACGTATTGTTTATGAGTGGCCGGTCTGTATTTCTATTTTTACGTTTTCCATGTTTAAATTTATGATGTTGTATAGTAGATTTAGTAGTCATTTCCATATCGCATATCGTTTGTATAATTTGTTACGTTTCTATTGTCTTTCTTCCTCTTCATTTGTTACAAGACAGTTCTTCACCTGTATTTAGGCTGTAGAGAATACTATATACGTTATCCCTAGGACACGCGTCGCCGGTCCATTGGACCATCCGACCGGCAACGCTCGCGTGTGACACGCCGCCACCACGTCCCCCCCCCTCCCACCCCCCCGGGAGGTGGTTCCGCCGGCGACGAACGCGGATCCGCTGGATCCGGTGGAGGCGGCCGCACATTCATCTCCCATACCTCCCCCTCCTCCCTGGTATGCTCCTCGCGCACCGGGAGCCATGGCCGAGGGCCACCCTTGCGAATCTGGGGAGGCGACGGCTTTATCCGGCCGCATCCGGGGCCTGCCTCCTCCGGGGGCGGTGGTTTCCGGTGTCGGGAGTCGTCGGGGAGTCCAGGTAGGCCTCTTTCTCTCTTTCTCGTCGTCTCCCTGCCCCTCCTCCATCTCCAGCAAGGCCCTAGGGTTCCGGCGAAGCAGGTCCTGCTTCCTCCCTCCCCCCCCCATCTCCCGGGTGTTTCAACAGGCTAGGTTGCCTTGGTTCAGCACCGACCCACGCTGTGTTTCAACGTTTTTGTGTCGGATGTCTCAAAAAATTTTCTAAGTGTTTTTTGTTTCGATCCATTGCCCATGTTGTTTCAGGGTTGGTTCTCTCTTTGTTTCAGATCTTCTTATTTATTGTTTCTCTATTTGTTTTTCGCTTTTTTGTTTCAATTGGTTTGGTCCTGTTGTTTCTTTTTTCTCAGTTTTGTTCAGGTGTTTTTTTCTTATCGTTTCTATATTTTTTGTTTCTTTAGCTTTTCTGTTTCAAATGTTTTGTTCGTGTTGTTTCTTTATCTTCTCAGATTTTGTTTCAAATGGCTTTTTTCTATTGTTTCAAACGTTCGTGTTCCCCTATTTTGTTTCATTTTCGTTTTGTGTTTCGTTTTTTATGCTCATTAGACTTGGGTTTGATGTTGCAAAACATCTATTTTTCATGTGTTTTGTAGGGGGACGACGGTAGTGTGCTCAGCGGCGGGGGATGCTGTGTGTTGTCGATGGGGCGGGGGGACGCGCGCATGTGGGGTGGCCGAGCGATGGATGTGTGTGTTTCCGAGCGTGGGTGTGTGTGGTCCCACCGATTTCGTGTGTGGGCGAGGGTAGGAGGAGCACTGTCGTGTGGGTGGTGGGCCGGGCTCGAACGTCCTATGCTTAGGACGTCCGAGCGCCAGCATCACCCGTATATTAAGCAAATGCCTTAGCACCTTGCAATCTCATCTATCAAAACCGCAAATAATACAACAATCTTTGAGTAATAAAAGATCACTAGTCTTAGCTTCCTGGATTTTATAAACTATTATTACACGCAAGGCACGTGGTTGTTACTGACAGTGCGTTTATAAAAACTAGATAGTTGCTGTGGGAATAAGGGCATGTTTGGTTCTCATCTCCTAAAGTTTAGTAGGGCCATGTTTAGATTCATCCAAAAGTTACAATTTTTTCACTCTCTCTCCATCACATCAATATTTAGCTGCTTGCATGGAGTATTAAATGTAGGTAAAAAAATAACTAATTACATAGTTTAGTTCAAAATCACGAAATAAATCTTTTGAGCCTAGTTGGTCCACAATCGGACAATATTTATCAAATAAGACGAAAGTGGTACTATTTATCAGGTTTATTTTTTCTCATAATCTAAACAAGGCCTAGACTAAAATATTTTAGTCACCTTTTAACACCTCTTGGATGACTAGTAGTATTAAAGTGTTTGTCACTTTGTAATCAGTTTGTTTCAAACTTTAGTCTCTACAGTGACTAAAGTTATGCTAAACACTTCCAAAAATATAAATTAAAGAATCTGCAGGATCATATGCAGAACAAAAACACGATCATTCCCTTCAGAACACAAAAGACAAATAAGTTGGAGGGAAAAACAGTAGCTGTGAAAGATGCGTCTCTCTTGCTCTTTGCTTGATGAAACTGCCAAGTAGCCATCTAAGCATATATTGAATAATAAATATTGAAGTATTACTACAACATCAAATTTGTATTCCTCGATATTCTGTACGGTAGCGTAGTCCTTAAGACTCAAATCTGCAATCGAATCATCTCTTTTTATTTAATTGGATATTTGCCATCCTTCATTCAATATAAATTATAGGGATTGCACCATCTAGAAGACAACATAACAGAGAGGAAAGTTAATGATGAAGTCTCACTTCATTAAAGAATCCGCAGGATCATACAGAATTAAAAATACGATTATAAAAGACATAAATAAATTGGAGAAATAAAAATAAAAAAGCAATAGCTGTGACTGATGCTTTTTGTTTGATTAGACTACCAAGTAGATCTAAGCATATTGAATAATAAATATTGCAGTATTACTGTAGCATCAAACATATATTCCTCGATATTTTTTACGATAGCATAGTACTCCCTCCGTCTCAAATTATAGTTCACTTTGACTTTTTTGGTGTATGCATTTTGCTATGTATTGCTATGTATCTAGACATATTATTTATCTAGGTACATAGCAAAATACATCCACCAAAAAAGTCAAAGTGAACTATAATCTAAGACGAAGGGAGTAGTTCTTAATCCTTAATCAAACATCAGTGGAGGGATGAATGGACTCCATGGTACACGGATCCCGTTTCATTTCAGAAAAAGGGCCATTGATATATATCCACAATTACTTAGCTTGTTATTGAAGTACAACACTGCGTCATCAAGCTGAACCCAGCATAGCTCATACAATGCCACTGGAGTCTTGCGTACCTAGAACAAAACAAAACAACTTCGGAGTCTACATAAGCATTTGCATAGTTTCATAGTTGTAGAAAGAAACTAAAAGACAGCAGTTGCATGTGAAGGAACTTAAAGACAGCAAATGAAAACATCGGGTGTATTCTCCAAATGCGTCTGTGCAAGCAAGCTGGTATAGATCTGCTGGTTCTAGAATGTTAAGAGTGACAGTAACTGTGCATCTTCCATAAAACTGTAGAAATGCAAAACAAGATAGCATAAAATAGTTACAAATGCTTCCTTAAACAAACTGATCATTACAATGATGAGCTAAATACTATGAGAATGGACTATCCACATAAAAAGAACAAATGGTGATGTCGTATACAAATATTACATTTACAAGTGAAAAAACATTAACAGTATCAACAAAAGCTAATGTGACAGACAAATTGAATTCATAACTTAAACTACAAAATATCAACATACTTCGATACAATAATTAGAATTTAGAAAACAATTTTTACACATAAATCATAGATGCCAACATAAAAAATATCAAACCTCAGAACAGAATTCTTACAAATATGTTTGAATTTCTCACCGTCACAAAAGTGCAAGGAAGCACATAAAACTTGTGACACACAGCAGATGTCAAAAGAATACCAAATTACCAATACCTCAGAACCGAATTCTTACAGATATGCTTGAACCTGTCACCGTCATTAAATTGCAAGGAAGCACATAAAAATTGCATGACACAGTAGATACAGGGAAAAGCATCAGATATCCATTCAGCATGGTTCATTGGTGTTTGATCCAACAATGTCATCAAAATAAGTTCCGTATCCAATCCACACGCATTATAGTTAGGTAGAAGCAAATCAGAATATATTATCCCTATGACCAAAAAGATAAGGAAACAAATAAAAGAAAAGGGAGTTGCCATAAATCCACAGTGCTGCACATCAATAGATGGGAGATGAAGACTCCCAAGAAACTGACTTTACCAACAACTGATCATTGTACTACAGTATAATACTATGTTCATTCATATTGCAGTTCTTGATGCCTGCAACTAGCAAACAAAGTGTGTGAGGTGACAATCTCTTGCCTTCTATATATGCAATTTCCCTTAAAAGATCCCAGTGGGTACATAGGAGTATACACTTATCAGGTCATGATATCAGCTAGTCTCGATTGGTTTACTTATGTCCTGGGAACCGACAATTGAAGGGAACAAAATTCATACACAAAACAGAAAAGTTTGGCAGGAGATATGAGAATATGATTAATTCAACCAACCAGGACAGGATTTGAAAAGTCAGGGTAATCAATAGCACGAGGTACATTGTGGCAGTTTAAAATAGAAAAAATAAATCATAATGAATGAATAACATAATACTTATACTTCAAATACATAATTCCATCCAGAATTTTAAGCATTAATCAGCACATAAATATTATTTTAGTAGTAATTACCTTCCTCATCTAAACAAAATAATTTATCTTTATTGAATATTGAATCAAATGTGACTGAAATCCAGTTCTCCAAATTATCAGACAAGCAAGAGTCAGAGGTCTCTTAAAGACCCAAAAATTTCTTAATTACATTGAAGAATGTTCTTCCTTCCATTGCAATATAGATTTTCCATTTAGATGGTAGCATATTGATACTCCTACATTTCAGGAGAACAAGCAGGTTCTTCTTTCCCATTCTTGCTACTAAAATAAGATAGCCAACAAACAAGGATGTACACTGCAATGTAAGTCATGGTTGAAATAAGATGATTCAGATTTCAGAGAACGACCTTGCGGTACAACTATAAGACCACAGGTAACCTCACTTGATAGGCGCTATCTTATAGAACAGAAGAACAATGTATGTACACTGCATGTCTTCTGTGGTCCAATAATGTACTGCTATCAAGCAAAAACTTTCCCCTAGTTATGGTAGCTCTAACCGAACAGTCCAATGCTAAGCATCACCCATTTAACCACCAAAACCTGTCCAAACAAATGAAACAATCAGGATGGCATCCCGGAGCCAACAAAAAGCGGCATCAATCAAACAGGGTAATAATACGGAGGGAGCAAAAGAATGGGAAACGAGAGATGTCAACCTTCGTCACCTGCTCCGGCGGCGGTCGGCAGCATACTGCGACAGCGGGACAAGCTCGGAGAGCGGTGTGGAGAGCGGGGTGGCGACGGGCGTGGGGATGGGGGACGAGCGGCAGACGGGGCAGGACGCGCTCCGGCGCAGCCACGCGTCGAGGCACGCGAGGTGGAACCTGTGCCTGCACTCGGGCATCACCCGCAGCATCTCGCCCTCCCTGTACTCGCAGAGGCAGATGGAGCACGCGACCTCGGCGTCGGCGCCGGCCCCCGCCCCGGCCCTGGAGAAGGGCACCCTCGGGTACGACGCGATGACGGAAGGGTCGAGCCCGACCGGGGACGCCGCGGCGGCGGCGCCCCGGGAGGAGGAGCCCGGCGAGTCGTAGTCCTCCGCCACGAACACGACGCGCGGCACGGTGATGGAGATGTGACCGGAGCTGGAGGCCGAGGAGGCCGCGTGGCGTGGGGACCCGACGCCGACGCCGATGCCGGCGGGGCCCCCGCGGCGGAGGCAGAAGTAGGAGGCGAGCAGCACCGAGGCGAGGAGCACGAGGAAGCCGAGCGCGATGGCGATTGCGTACCCGAGGCCGAGCGAGGCGAGCGAGTCAAGGATGGACATGGCTCCCCCAACCACGTGGTTGTTGGCGGCGGGTGCGGCGGCGGCGGCGGCGGGGGTGTGATCGTGGGGCGGAGTGGCATGATGCGCGGGGGAAGGGCAGAATGGGAAGAGGGTATTTGTTTGCGGGGGCTTAGGTTTCCGGGAGGCTGGAGGATGGATCGGGTTGGTGGCGGCATTAATTGCCGGGGAAGGAGTAGAAGCCGAGGAGGGGAATCGCAGTAATGGCGGGGGGCTGGAACTGGACGGGCGCAGGGCAGCGCGCTGCTGCCGTGCGCTGGTTTTTCTGCCGCACCGGGTGGGAGAAGGTGCCAGGCAGGGCGGGGAACGCGTGAGGTTTCGGAGCGATGCGCGTTGGGCCGTCCCTGACAATGCGACTCCAGCCCGGCGCACGGACTGCCAGTGGGTGGCTGATGGTCTGCTGCGGGCCGTGCGGCTGATGGTGGGCCGCGCTAGGCGTGTTCCGTTCTCGTCTGAAAACATGTCCGGCAGGCCTGCGGCCTCGTTGACTTTTGTGGCGCACAGGCCGTTCAAAGTGCCGTACGAGGGGATAGCATAAAAGAATGAGCTGGTGTTTTGCTCGACAGAGAGATAGGGCATCTACGGCGAGTGAAAACCACGGCCAACCGCCAACTACTGTAGTCAGAAACAAGCATGTTAGCTCGGCGTGCGAGCACCTTTTGAATTTAATTCACCCGCATACTCCATTTATTTTTAGAAAAACAACAACAACAATATTTGCGGCCTTCATTTCAGCTCCTCGACTCTGAATCTCTGACAAACTACCAACAATAGTTTATTTAGAAGGAACAAGAAAGTTCAAATGAAAAACATGTTCTGAAGTATTCCAAAAAAATGTTTTTTTTTCACAATTTCCCTTTAGAATTTGTATAAATACATTTTTTAAATAAAGTCAAATATCTAGAAGTTCTAAGGTTTTTTTAATTCATTGATAGATCTACAAGACGAAGATATTTTTGGGGATTTAAAAAGAACAACAAGAAAGTGCACCAAAAATAAATCAATCTCTTGGGAAATCTAAAAAAACATCAATAAAGTGCAACCAAAAAGAAATCAAAAGTTTTTCTAGAGCATAGAAAAAATGGAACTTTAAGAAGAGATGAGACACTCACGGTGACCATCCTTGGTGCTTTCCTTGGGTTTCAACTCACCCCTTAGCTCCTCTAATGAAACTTGAAACTACTAGATATTCAGGCTCAGGGAGGGAGGTTGTCCTTTCCACGCGATGCTTCTGCCATGCTACAAGGTGTAGCCAACCTATAAGAAAATCTAGAAGGGTTTGGGCAAAGGGGAAGGGAGGGAGAAGGATGTCCATTTTAGCGCAATGTTTGTCTATCCAACGACGGTGCCATCGCCCACTAGGAGCACATCTGGATATCAAGTATGGGAAGGATCCATAGAGGTCTACCTAAAACGAAGGGCGGGTATGGGGTGTTAAAATGGGACACAAGGGGTTACTGCACAAACACTTCCCATGTGACAGAATAAGGCAGGAAACTGAGTAACTGACACGAGTAATTCAATACTCCGTAAGCTAGCGCTCACGTGCAAAGCGCTCGGTATTTGGCTATCGGATACTATACTGAGACTCAAATGAATTTCTTAAATGTTAGTTTGAACTTAGTTTAGGGAAATGGACGTATAAAGACAACTATTAGAGAAATTCATTATGTTGCTTTTACATAACTTCCCTTTTCTATGGTCAACCCATCATCCATTTATACAACTGAATCAAATAGACCTTTTCATAAGTCATACAAAGAAAAATCCATCCACTAATGGTTTTAATTTTATGTGAAGTGATAGGGCTTGGTTGGATGAAGCCTTAGCCTCGGAGCACTTGCCAGAGCAAAAAATATAACAAAATAAAAAATAAAAAATAAAAAATGGAAGCTTGAGATTCATGTCAAGGTCGAACAAAATTTCTAGGTATGCATCTGACACAATCCCTAGAAGCATATATTGTATTGTTGAATCTTAACCTAGCAACATCTCTATGTTCAACCAATATCGTATCTCACTGTAACAAAAATACATGCCACGTTTCAATTTAGTCATTGTCATGATGTGTATTAGCAAAGTAGATGGTGAACCAGTGATGATATATTCTCTTTAGTAAAATTATGGTGATGTTTCATAGAGTGACAAGGCAAAGATGACTTGTTTTATATGAAAAAAAATATTTTTGTAGTACAATAATATCTTAGATCTATTAGACATTTTCAAAAGATATATCTACATTGCGGCTTCTCTCATGGCTGTTGCCTCCGCCATACTCACAAGCATGATTTGAAATCCTCTCAATCAGCGACGGAGGGTGAAGGATCTTAGATCTATTGGACATTTTCAAAAGATACTAGAAACAGGGCGCGGCAACGCCTGCTCTTATACCTCCCCTAGGTTTGGTAATTGGGACATTATTGCAAATAGGCTCTTCCATCCGTTTCAATACAACATATTTGTAAAATAGTTAGCTGCTAGCTGGGATTAGAGTCCGTTTGAATTCAAGAATTAATTGCTAGCTAGCTAAAAATTAGTCTGCATTTGAATGAATGCTAATAGGTGAGCTAAGTTTTCATACAAGTCTTTAACTGAGTCCAACACATGTATATGTTTTTGACATGTCTAGATAAAAAGCACTGTCTCTGCATCTGCTGTAAGATATGCAAGGTTTCCTTAAGCATTTTCAGACGCTCTAACATGCTTGGCCACATTTTCAATGACCCAATTATCACCATATAGAGAAATTGTTTGAAGATGGCTTGCCATTTCTCTACTGCCACTTGTGAACCACAGGTGAGCTAGCTTTGGAAATCTCCCATTCACTGCACAGTAGTATATAATCTGTAACTGGCATTAGTTAACGGGTAAATATTTTTTCATGGTAATATTATTTTGTTACCATAGAACATATACAGCAGATTTTTTACAACGATATTAATGCAGGCATATGTGATAGTGTATATGGCTTTTACATCCTGTAGTGGCAAGGATCCCTCAACTAGATTGCAACTCTGAATAGATCAGACATATTGCAGCTACTTGATCTAATGACAGTGCTTTTTTTGCCTGTATCTTCATCACTCTTAGCATGTGTTCGTCCACGGTAGAAGCATTTATTTACTCACATGATTTGAAATCCTCTCAGTCAGCGACGGAGGATGAAGGAGAATTGTTTGATGGGGGGGGGGGCGGGAATTCTTTTTGGGGGGGGGTGTGTTGTTGTTTACAGTGTATTAAAAAGTCACAATTGCTATGATTAAGAATAGGCAACTGAGCAAAATATGCATGCAATGCATGATGATATGCACATTTACACACGGCAAAGGCCGCCACTAGGCTCCTTCTCTGCTCTCAATATGCTAATTTCGGTGGTATATATGAATCTCCTTATTTCTACAACATAATTGAATTGTTTGAAGCGAATCTTTTGTTTAGATTTTGCTTGTACTTGTACCTACTCATTGTATTTCAAAATTTACAGGTCAACTAACTTTTTCATGAGCCAAGCTTTTTTTATTTTTGACCAAGTTTGTGGAAAAATGTTTCGCTAGGTGACTCAAGGTGACCCCAATTAAAACTATCAAAGGTTGTATTTTACTTTTTAACCGAAGGTTGTATTTTACTAGTTAAAGTGACGTAGATCCTATACAAAATTGAATTTGCTTTTGCTTGGTTGCGGTAGAAAACCAGCGTTGCAGTAGCCGGATGCTCAGATTTATAGAACGAAATTTGACCCCAAAAAATAGAATAATAGAATAATAGAACGAAACAAAAAAGCGCCGCTTCCGGGGATCGAACCCGGGTCGTCCGCGTGACAGGCGGAAATACTCACCACCATTCTACAACGACTTTGTTGTTAGTAGCTCATGAAATTATTTTATAAATATAATATGGGAGGTGAAACGCGACCCTTGCACAGTTGCACCTGGGCGCAGCAGCTAGCCGGCCATCGGAATCGCGCTGGTGGAACCAATCTCAGCTCATTACTTCCTGTATAAGCAGCATAGGTGCTATGCCATATTGCATTACTCCGTACCTCATATGATGGTACAACATCATTTTTTTTTCTACAAAATTTATTGTGTAAATCATTTCTCCGAAGCGATTAAGGCCGTGTTTCTGACTTCAATTGCTTGACTACCAGTCTACCACTTCCTTTTTTTCTTTTTGCAAAAAGCTTGACTACCAGTTCTAAATTGCAGGATAAGGTAGTTTGGGTTTGCAATTAAGAATTGATGGATGGGATAACGGAGAACCGGTGAAGGATTGAAAGAAATTGAGCCGACACACAAAAATCATGTCAAGTCAAGCATGTCTATGTTATGGGTATCTAATTAGTTGGTTTTTCAATTGTCCCCCTTGATTCATGTACACTAGAACATGGCGCGGCGTTGCCGCGCTAAAGTAGCTCCTCTTGTTTTTTTAATACGTAATATGTGTGTATATTTATATTAAGTGTGTAGTGTAATATGTTTTGGATAGAAAATTATTTATTTAGAATTTTTATTTATTTTTGTTGATTTTTATCATATTTAATTACTGAAATATGATTGTATGTGGTCTGTGATATAAATTTAGAAATTATTTTGATTTTTGGACGATGAAATAGAGGTGCAAAATATTTTGGTAGACTTTAGGGTGGTTCTAGTTTATTTAGAAATTTTTTATAATCTTTCTCGAAAGGAAAAGTGTTTATTTTATTTTCTAGGTACGTTTCTCGTGTACCCGTAGCAATTCCCTGCATGAACAGTGCACATTGTCAGATGAACAGTAGACGCGAAAGCGATTTTCTGTGTATGTTTCTCGCAATTCACTTGCGAACAGTATAAGCTGTCAGATAAACAGTACATATGAAAGCGACTTTTGAGGCATCCGATCGAGACCCAACAGTCCATATTTTTTTTTATGACGTGGCCGACGCCGTTTCAGTACTAGTAAAAGATGAGCGCGTGAACAATTAATTAAGATTTTCATGGATATATTTGTGGATAGATAGCTAAAGATAAAAGCACCATGACACCAATAATGCTACGATTTTTAGCTTAAAAAAGATGTGGGTTGGGAGGAGAAGATCCATTTTGATCAAACCACCATATTAGTTAGGTAGCAGCAACACGGATTGTCAAAACCATATACCCAAGTCAAAAGGTATATGGCATGTAGACAACCATCAACTGAGTCTTTAAATTTCCCATTGCAATGTGTTCTTTTGTAAAAAGTAGGTTCATCTCTTGTCATAAGTTTTTTCACTAGCCTTGCTCATAAACCTTGGAAGCGCAAATGTTGTTGCTTCTACAGGTAAATTCGAACCTCTGCAAAACCACCAACATATGTGATCTTGAGCAGGGCTGTACCTGTGATTTGGGAGACCCTGAACGAAACTCGTGAAGTGGCCCTAAAATCTATAAGAAAATAAGATAACAAAAGTATAATTTTACTTTATTTTAAAGTTTGCAATATACGTTGTTCAATTCTTACAGTACTTAGAACATATCAAATCTTGATGCTAAAACAATACAAAAGTACTTAAACAACAAACTGGCCATATGTTTTACTGAAAAAATCATTCTCCTAGTGTTCTTTGAAATGAAGTCTTCAATTATATCTTCATACTTGATCATCTTCAAGATATTATTTTCAAGTGCTATAGTTGCGAATCCAATGAGTCTTTCTTGTGTCATTGCACATCGCAAGTAGGACTTCAATATCTTGAGTTTAGAAAAGCTCATTTTCTGCAAATGCAACGGTAATAGGGATGGAAACTCTGTACGCAATAATGGCTTTTGCGAAAGAACCATGCTGTTTTAAATATTTCAGACTATCAAGAGGTCGCATAAATCTACCAATATGATTTTGAACGAACTTTAACTTCTGTTGCAACTTGCAAAGCTTTTGAAAAGTCCGTTTCTCTGTACTTGTTGAAAAAGGATATTAGCTCTTGTACATTCTAAATTGCAGTATTAATAATCATATCCTTTGCTTGTAGCTGCTTGCTGATCAAATTAACAGCGGATAATAGTTCATACCAGAGTATTGCCATGGACCATTTAATTTCTACTTAGAATATGTACTAAATTTAGAGGCTTCATACGAGATAAATATTGCCACTGATGGACCATTTAATGTCTACTTGGTAGTATATGTACTAAATTGAAGGCCTTGAATATTTAGAGGCCCGGAACAGGTGCACACTTTGCACCTGCTGATATACGGGGCTGTCTTGAGACCCTGTGTCGATGTGGAGGCTATTGATTCATGGTAGTTTTCACCAAGTAGGCTACCATGAATCGTTATGCGTTGGAGAAGCCGTGATAAAAGTTCAAAAATCTGTGATGTAGACTTTGTAATGGAACGTAGTCAACAGGAGGAAATTATCGTTTCCTTAGCCAACAAGAGAGCGAAAATTCCATTTGCTTAGCTACAAAAAGCTACCCAAAAGACGGACTTGGTCCGCAAGAAGGTGCTTCGACGGCCAGAAGCTGCTACGCCGACGCCCCGGCTCCGCTGCGCCCGGCCGGACCCGGATGCCGGCGAAAGTCCTGGCACGACACGCGTCGCCAGGTCCCGTGTCCTCCTCCTCGCGATCTCTACCTCCGCGGGCCCAACGGAGGGACATCAGTGCATGACTGGGAAGAAGCGACCCGCGCGGTTCTCCCACCGATCCATCCACCCCACGCTAGCTTACACGCGGGCCCCGCATTGTGTGCCGCACACCACCCGTTGCCGCGTGGCCCATCAGGGCCCCGCACGCAGCGTTACGTCGACACATAGCTGCGCGAATTAAATAAGGCAAGATTAACGCAGGCAGGACGGACGGATCACACGGCCCAGCGCGACCGCACCGACGGCCCAGATCGCTCCGCGCCGCGCATAAAGCGCGCGGCTCGAAGGCGTCGGGCAGAGAAAAAGCGAAAAGCTTGTTGCTGGTGTTTTTGCTTGACTGCTTGTAGTACGGCAGCCGCGTGCGGAGCAAGGAGAAGGAGGGAGAGGGGACTAGGGGAGCGAGCGAGCGGTGGCAGCCATGGCGGAGGAGCACAGGGAGGAGTCGGGCGCGTCAGTGCTGGACAAGATATCGGACAAGTTCCACGGTCGCGGGGGCGGCTCGTCGTCGTCGTCGTCGGACTCGGACGACGACCGCTCGTCGGCGACGGCCGCCGTGAAGGCCAAGATCTACCGCCTCTTCGGCCGCGAGAAGCCCGTCCACTCCGTCCTCGGCGGAGGCAAGCGTAAGCCTGGGCCTCAAGGCTCTTTTCCTCCGATCTCCGCTAGTGGGGCTCTGTCATGTTTGGTTTAGTATAGATCCAACCGCGTTGGGGTCTGCTCCACTTGTGTTTAGTGTTGGTGAACTGTCAATCTGTAGCCGCACCGCATTTGTTGACAAAATACAAATTTCTGGGGGAGAGATCTTTAGCGTGAGGAAAACCGCTCGACTTCCGATCCGATGTGGTTTGGGTCAACTTTCTGCGGCATTGACTCCACGATGCGAGTATGACGTGATCAGATCACTGTCTGTCACTGTAAGATTTGCTTCTATTGCAGGACTAATTAATCGGGTGATTCTATAAGCTAGTATGATTAACTTCGGGTGGTTCTAATATAAGCGAGTAACGGTAGCTCGCTGGTAATTTGTAGGATGATGTACCTTTAAACCCTGATTCGTTGTTTGTTTGCCAGTGAACATTGTTCCCAATTGTTTATTTGGTGCTTTGTTCGGATGTGCTTGTGAGGTGATTTTTAGCATGTGTTACCCTGAAACCCAGAGATTCTGTTTGTTTGCTAGCGAGCATTGTTCCCAATTGTTTTTTGGGGGGCTTAGTTCTGATGTGCTTGTGATCATGCTTGCAGCGGCGGATCTGTTTCTATGGAGGAACAAGAGGATCTCTGGTGGGGTGCTCGCAGGCGCAACTGCCATCTGGCTGCTGTTTGAGGTCATGGATTACCACCTCCTCGCCCTGCTATGCCACTGCCTCATCCTCACCCTGGCCATCCTGTTCCTCTGGTCCAATGCCACGACTTTCATCAACAAGTGAGTTAGTGGGATCCCTTAAAACTTCTGCAGTTATTTGCCTTAATAAGGTTTTTTTTTGTGCTGGTAATGCTAATTTAACCCTGCTTACATGTTTA
>JALGXP010000335.1:0-37682 GCA_023333625.1 Bothriochloa decipiens | reverse complement strand
CAGCAGTTCGTAAAGAGACTTAGGTACTATACCTATTAGATATACAATTCAATTGATGCACTGTTTCAACATGTATTTTGTTTGAAAGCTTTATAACACTCCTACAATCAGGACATAGTCTAGATTGTGTTAACCCTATTAAATAGTCATTTTGTGCCTTTATGGTAGATCATATTCGCCCGATATTGTTCCTGATCAGCACACAAGGTAGCCAGTATTCTGCTTGCAGCTTGGCTTCAGCTAACAAAGAACGCGATTTTGCTGATGGAAATATATTCATGCCTGATATTCAGTTAAAAGGATGTACAATAAACTAAAACCATGTGATTGTACTTGCTCTGTTTTGATCATAGCAATTTAGCTAAAAGTAAAAATCAGGCAATGCCATGTCAAGGCCAGTCATGGCTGACCTTTTCTTATTGGCTGTGAATGTAACAAAAAATTAATCATAAGTATAATGGGGGTGTTAGTGGTGCCTGATAAGGGTTTTCATAATAAGGATTCATGTTACATGTGATTCAGTCAGACCAAGAATATAACTAAAAGAACAATTTTTCTTTTGCTTGTTTTGTAATGGCAGACTATTGCAGCAGCAATTGTGGTTGGTGTTGTTCTTCATGCAGGGAACCACCTTGTATGTGATTTTCCAAGGCTCATTAGTTCATCAGAGATGAAGTATGCTCCGCTGCGCAAATACTTTGGGGAAAATAAACCAACATATCTAGCTCTGGTAAAAGGAGTGGAGGGCATAACAGGGGTAATCATGGTTGTGTGCATGCTTATCGCTTTTACTCTAGCTACAAGGTGGTTCCGCCGTAGCCTGGTGAAGCTTCCAAGGCCATTTGACAAACTAACTGGCTTCAATGCATTCTGGTACTCCCATCATTTGTTCATCATTGTGTACATAGCACTTGTTATTCATGGAGAGTGTCTATACCTTATCCACGACTGGTACAAAAAGACGGTGAGCCAACCTTCTTTTTTTTCTCTGTCTCTCTGTGGACCTCATTAACTTTTTAAGTATCTAATATCCTTTTATTTTGTACAGACATGGATGTATCTTGCTGTACCTGTTGGTCTGTATGTAGGGGAACGGACTCTGAGGTTTTTCAGATCGGGCAGTTACTCTGTCCGGTTATTGAAGGTAACCTTCATATATTTAGAAATCTGAGTTTTAATTTGTTTACAGTCCTCTGACCCATGGTTCTTCTGCAGGTGGCTATATATCCTGGTAATGTTTTGACATTGCAGATGTCTAAACCTCCCACATTCCGTTACAAGAGCGGGCAGTATATGTTTGTTCAATGCCCTGCAGTTTCACCTTTTGAATGGTGTGTGGATCTTCTTTGTAACTAAACTCGAGCTAGCTCACAATATCATGTTTCTGGAGTCTGGACAGACAAGACAGTAGAATATGTAGTTAATCACTTGTTTCTTCTTTCAGGCATCCTTTCTCAATTACTTCAGCACCTGGAGATGACTATTTAAGCATTCATGTTCGACAACTTGGTGACTGGACACGGGAGCTCAAGCGGGTATTCTCAGCAGCTTGTGAGCCGCCGGTGGGTGGGAAAAGTGGCCTTCTTCGAGCAGACGAGACAACTAAGAAAGCGTAGGTTAATTTCCCATATGCATCTCAACACTCAATAATATGATTTTTTTTTTCTATTTGGAGCTTCATGTGTTTATGGGAAATGCAGGTTACCAAAACTTTTGATTGATGGACCATACGGTTCTCCTGCACAAGACTACAGCAAGTATGATGTTTTACTACTTGTCGGATTAGGAATTGGTGCCACACCTTTTATTAGCATACTGAAAGACCTGCTCAATAACATCATCAAAATGGAGGAAGAGGAAGTAAGTGATCTTTCTTATATCCCCAACTGGTCTCTTATATTATATATATGAAAAAAACAAAAACTGGCCTCTTATTTTCCGTTTTGTGATCTGGGAATTAACAATTATTATAATTCTTGTTTTCTTTGTGTTTACTTAGTCATCTATTCACACGTTTTTCCTCATTAATACCAGACTAGACCAGTAATTAATTTATTCATGTAAAATTTGCAGGAAGCTTCAAGCGATCTTTACCCACCAATTGGTCGCAGCAAGGCACATGTTGATCTTGACACCCTTATGAGGATTACATCAAAACCAAAGAGGGTACTGAAGACAACAAATGCTTACTTTTATTGGGTGACACGTGAACAAGGGTCTTTTGATTGGTTTAAAGGGGTCATGAATGAAATTGCCGAACTAGATCAGAGGGTATGTATCATCAAGCCGTTATCTTTTACGAATCATGCTATTCGGTTTTCCCTTTGCAAATTTGTTCTTACAGATGCTCTTGTTCAATACTAGAATATCATTGAGATGCACAACTATCTCACAAGTGTTTATGAGGAAGGGGATGCCCGATCAGCACTCATTACAATGCTACAAGCTCTCAACCATGCCAAGAATGGTGTTGATATAGTTTCTGGAACTAAAGTAAGTTCCAGCACTCCAATATGCATCACCCTAAAGCGTTAAAACTTCATTGTAGTACAGGTTAAGAAAATATGTGGAATAACTTGTCATTTGGTACCAAATGATATGCTGTTCTTTTTTTTTTCTTTCTTTTCTTCCTACCCCAACTCGCTTGGCAGAAAAATCTTTTTTTTTTTTGTTGTACTGATAAGTTATTTTCGCAGGTGCGGACACATTTTGCAAGACCAAACTTTAAGAAGGTCCTATCTAAGATAGCTACCAAACATCCATATGCTAAGATCGGTCAGATACGTTTCATACTCCTGATATTATTGAAAGCTACCTTCTATCACTTTTAGCTTGAATATCCTTCAGGATGGTTTTGTTAACTCCTTCATGAAACCTGAACTAGCTCATGCATATAACTAAAGCAAGAAACTTCCTAGATCTCAGTAAAAGTATGTGGTTACTGTGAACTTAATGAGCATGCGTGGGTAAGGACTTGTCTCCTTGAAGAAACAAGGACCTTTGGAAATCTATACTTTTGTTTTTGATTAATTTTGGGCCTGTATAGTTCAGACCATGGGAAAGGTGCCTGGCCCAGGCAGCAACCCCAGGCTGTCTGATTTTGAGCACCTAGGGTGGGATGGTGCTGCCTGGGGCTGGCCAGGGCAACCAAGCATGTCCATATATCCCAAAAAGAAATATGGTAAACAATGTCCACTTCTGGCCCAATCAGTAATCTTAGTCCCATCTTCTATGATATGATCACTGTAAGAAGGTAATTGTTGTTATTGTGTACAGGAGTGTTCTACTGTGGGGCTCCAGTTCTGGCACAGGAACTAAGCAAACTCTGTTATGAATTCAATGGCAAGTCAACAACAAAATTCGAATTCCACAAGGAACATTTCTGACGTCTAACAAGGTGAATACAAAATAGGGGAACAAGGGGAAGATGTGTTGTATGTAAGTCACTTCTGCTTTAACATGTTGCTTTCTTCGCAATGAGTTGGAACGAGCAAGGAATTCTGACATGGTATTGTATCGCCACAGCTTACTCCACACCTGTGATACTACACCCGTTACAACTGCATTATCTATTGCTTGAGATACTAAAATACAATTAGATCGCATGAAAAGGGAAATGGGGGTCTGCTGGCACAAGCACAATAGACTTCCATCGAAGGTTGAAGAGCACATACGAGGTGGAGTAGCAAGGGGATCCACAACCATAAATTGTGATTACAAGCAGCGTGATGTAGGACATGTATAGAATGAAGGCCAGCATGTCACAAGGCTATCTAACTGTAAATTTGCATGCAGCTGAGTGGCAGACTGAGGCCACAAGTTTGATCTAACTTTGTACTTATACACAGGGATGAAAAACAGGAAAAAAAAAAAGTATAGTTGGTTTTTGTAAGTAGTGTAGGTTGGTAGTTACTGTGGGCCAGATTTGGGGGCTCAAGTTCCATTCAAGCTTGTTTCGTTGCCTTGTTGAGTGAGAAGTTGCAATTTTTGAGGATCTGACTGATTGATGTATATCTTTAGTGAAGCCCATGTTTTTAAAATTTTGATGTTCCGATATGTTCCATTGCTAATTTGGCGGCTGATTGGGATAAAACTAAGCCTTCGTGTCAAAATCTGAGCCACGTGAAGGCCTTTGAGCGTAAGTGCCTGCCCTAGCGAGAGCTGCCACCACTCCTGGCCCCCCTCCCTCACTCTCCTACATCTTGCTGGAGGCCGGAGGGAGTATCTCCTATATCTCGCCGGAGGCTAGAGGGAGTAGAGATCCATCATTTTACTAAGTTTTCTAATAGATCAAGTCGTTTAGAGTTAAAGAGTCTTTTCATGTCAAGTTTCTTTATCCTCTCCTTCGTGTTGACCGGCGGATATGGTGGATTTGTTTTATTCATGCCGGTTCTATTGAAGATGAGGATGATAACTATAATGTCACCAACGTCCTCGGTACGATGACATAGAGACTTAGCTTTCCAAATGGTGATTTCAATGCAGAGATGATGTCATAGTCATAGAATAATTTTTTTGTTTTATTATGCTTAGATTTGACCATGAAGAAGGGCTAGGGAGAATAAGTTTTAAATCAGTCTTCTTTATTTTTCAGTAGCAGAAATAAGAAAAAAGCTTCCCAAGTCTGCCTACAAAAATGTTGGACATCATCCGTTAGGCATCTATTCTCGTTCTCAGGTCCTAAACGTATGTAAAAAAAAGATAAGACTCCAATATATAAAAAAAGATAGAGACTATATAGTATTTCAAAGTGACAGCAGTGTTAGCTTGAGAACATAAATTCAAAGGACGCAAGATAAGAGAGATTTAAAGTTTGGGTGCTAAATTGAGAAGGAGAAGGGTCGAATAAGGAATTCTCTCAATTTTTTATTGTCTTGGACGCATTGTACAAACAGGTCATGATCTGTCAAATGCATTGACGTGGCATGATGACTATATGTTGATGTGGACTTGAGACGTGGGACTACTTCCTCGGCCTAAAATAAATGTCAGTTTTGGATTCTGTGTAAGTTGAACTAGATTATTTTTTAAAAATCATAATACTTTATTTGGGAACTAATCTAATAATACTTATCATGTTCCATGAATATTAGGGCTTGTTAGATTTCTGGAATTAAATTTATAGTATAAACTATAGTTGTCGAAGAAGAGTTTAAGATTCTATATTTTTTTAAAGTTCACATATAAGGCTATCTCAAATTCATAGTGTTGGAGATGAAAAATGGTTTTCATCTAGAATTTAAGATTTTACATTTTTTTAAAGTTCACATATAAGCCTATCTCAAATTCATAGTGTTGGAGATGAAAATGGTTTCCATCTATTTCTTCGTTCTCCCCAACTTAAGTAATGTAGATATTATTTAACGGATTTTATGTATTTTTCTTCCACAACTATAATTTATATTATGAATTTAATTTCAGGAATTATGATCATCGAAACGGATCTTTAATGATTTCTCATGTATATTTAGTTAAAGTTAAAAATATTTTGGACGGAGGGAGTATGTAAGTGTTGAGGGTCCCTTTCTCTTTCCTCTCGTATTCTCTCTCCTTCCTGCACAATTTACTAGTGATGATGACGTCGTGCTTCAGCAAGGGATGGCCCATAAACTGTCAAGCATGCGTGCTGCTAGCACACAATGGGCTAACTCCAATTTTCTGGTTCCACCTGTTGAAGGCTAGAAGTGCTCCTCCTAACTATAGTAATCGGTGCAGCTCCGCTACCGGCGCCAACGCTAGAGCACGGTGGAGCCACACCAAACAGGCCCTGGCAAGAAGAGTGACATTGATATACATGGGTTCTACATGTCGAGTTTATACCAACCCGCAACCAACATGCCATGTCGGTGCATGGAGCATGATAAAATCTATTTGGATCGATGTTGGCACTCAGGGCAAGTTTAGTGACACGGCCATACAAGTTTAGTAAGAAAGAACTGATGACTCAAATGGTACCATTGTGGGCACTGGCGGAGCCAAGGCCCGGCCACCCTGGGCCATAGGCCGGGCTCCCCTGCTACTTGCGCTTTAGGCCCAAAGGCTTAGTACAGAGGAAAAGGCCACTACTGAGGGACGCCGCCGCGGCTTCGGCAACGAGGCGTCACGGAGCGCGAGCGGTGCTGCGGTGCGGACGCGCGGTACCGAGGAGCGGACGGAGCGCCATTAACTCCATGGCGGGGAAGACGAAGCAATGTTCTACTGCAGCCCCCATCGGATCCCATGTCAGGCTCAGTCCTCCTTCATTATCTCTCTATATCCTTCCTCTTTTCCAATCCTGAACCCCAAACGAAGCCCAAAGCTGATGTATTTGACCTCTCCTTGCTACTGCTTCTAGTGAGAGCAGCGGTGGCCGGTGGTCGGAGTCCAAAGAGGTGGCGAGGCAGAGCCGGCAACTGGAGGCAGTCGTGGACAAGGCACAAGCGCCGCCTGCTACCCTGCTGGCTGCTACTGTGTTGGACAACGCCTATGTTGAGCGAAAATTGCAACTGACAGAGAGGAGGCTGAGCCAACCAGGTAATTTAACTATTTTCAGTCATGATTTATCTAATTTGATGGATAATCTACGACCTTGCCTTACGAATGTATAATTCTTACAAATTTTATTTAGGGATGAGGCGTTTTTTGTTACCAATTTTATAAATTTCAGTTACAAGTTTTTTGGTTTTATTACCTGTGTACTGAAAAATCATTTCAATTTTTCAATTTGAATATAATATATTCATGTGCATTGCTTGTCACTGTTAGCTCCGTCCGGGCTCTCGAAAATTCCTGGCTCCGCCACTGCACCCACTGGTGGATGTCTCGCCACAGGCGGCGGATTGTCATTGTAATTCTTTAGCTCGATCGCATATACAATGTTTGCTATGCCATCGTTGGCATCTTGCAGTGTCACCCAGAAATGAAGAGGGGAATTTTCCCCTCCCACACGTTGCTAGGAGCCCTAGAGTCCACTCATCAAAAGCTGCCAACATGCCACATATGCAAACCCACCTAGCAAAACTACCCAGGAATTATTTGTGTATTTTTGTAAAGCTTAGCGTATAGAATACTTGATTTATAGTTCGGGGTTTAGTGTATATAATTTTTGATTTTATAGTTCGGGATTTTGACCACAGCAGGGTTATACTTATAATAGACTCTTCCTAAAGTTTAGTCAAAGCAACCAAATACCCTACTAGGCACAGACAGGACCAAGCGGACAGCTAGCCTACAATATTAGATACCATGCCAACTGGTCCTTGTTACATTGCACAAATAGAGGCTAATTTGCGAGACAAATCTGTTAGGACTAATTAGTCTATAATTAGGTGGTACTGTAAATATATGTTAATCACATATTGATTAGTCTTAAAAATGTTGTCTTGCGAATTATTGATGGCTTATTAAGTTAGTTTTATAATTAACTTATATTTAGTAGTTCGATATCAGACATTCAATGTGACGGGGACTAAAATTTTGTCCGACGTGGACAGCTGGCCCATATTAGATGCCATGCTCACAGGTCGTCGCTCACTCGTCGCTATCAGACTTTCATGACGACGGTGGGCTGGTCGGACGGAGGTAGTAACTGCTATATATGCAATTCATGGTTGTTAGTGGTCAGAGAAACAACACGATAAACCCCTCCTCACCTATATATATCTTTCACTAGAAGACTATTGCCCTGTTCGCTTGGTCGTTTCTGGCTGGCTGGTTCTGGCTGCTGTTGATTTTTTGTGAGAGAAAAATACTGTTGAATGGCTGGCTGGTTTGGCTGATAAGTTCAATCGAACAGGCTGTATATATTCGATTGCTCAGAGCCTCAGACACAATATACGTACAGCAAAGCATTTTTATCTTACCCTTCCCCCGGCCGGCTGGCCAGCCAGAAAATTTTGGCCTCTATGAAGAAGACCGTGGTTCTCTACCCCGGCCTCGCCGTCAGCCACTTCATCCCCATGATGCAGCTCGCCGACGTCCTCCAGGAGGAAGGCTACGACGTCGTGGTTGCGCTCATCGACGTCACCATGGAACGCAACATCGCCTTCGCTGCCGCCGTCGACCGCGTCATCGCATCCTCCACGCCGTCGGCGGCGGTTAGCTTCCACACGCTCCCTCGAATCCACGACCCTCCCACCATCACCAACGACATCAACCTGCTCCTCGGATACTTCGAGATGATACAGCGCTACAACGAGCACCTCCGCGAGTTCCTCTGCTCCATCATCCCTCGGCGACGCATCCACGCGGTGATCTTGGACACATACTCCAACACCGCGCTCGATGTCACCAACGAGCTCGGTATCCCGGCTTACATTTTCTTTACCTCCAACGCCTCAACTCTCGCTGTATTCCTCCAACTCCCTTATTCAGCCCACAGTGCGGAGGACCAGCCGAGCTTCAAGGAGCTAGGTGATGCCACTGTCAAGTTCCATGGCGTCCCGCCCATGCCGGCTTCTCACCTCGTTCGCGAAATGCTCGAGGACCCCAAAACCGAGATATACAAGGCGGTGATGAACAACTTGGCCAAGAATCTGGAGGCGGGTGGCATACTGGTGAACACGTTTGCGTCGCTAGAGGCCCGGGCAGTGGCAGCCCTCAAGGACCCGAACTTTCTTGCCGAAAGTGGGCTCACAGTGCCTCCGGTGTACTGCATCGGGCCACTTGTCGAGGATGCTGCTGCTGACACGACAAAAGAAAAGCATAAGTGTCTCAAATGGCTCGATGAGCAACCAGAGTGTAGTGTTGTGTTCCTGTGTTTTGGAAGCCTAGGAAACCACTCGGAGACGCAGCTGAAGGAGATCGCCACCGGCCTCGAGAGATCTGGCCACCGCTTCCTGTGGGTGGTGCGAGCTCCTCTCGGGGACAACCCGGAGAGGGAGTTCGGTGACAAGGCGGACCCGAACCTCCACACGCTCCTGCCGGAAGGGTTCTTGGAGAGGATCAAAGGGCGTGGCCTCGTCGTCAAGCTATGGGCGCCACAAGTTGAGGTGCTCTGTCACAAGGCGACAGGTGCGTTTGTAACGCACTGCGGGTGGAACTCTGTGTTGGAGGCGATCATGGCTGGTGTGCCGATGCTCTGCTGGCCATTGTATGCAGAGCAAAATATGAATAACGTGCTCATGGTGGAGGAGATCGGGGTCGGTGTGGAACTTGTAGGGTGGCAGCACGGGCTTGTCAAGGGCGAAGAGCTTGAGGCCAAGGTGAGGCTAGTGATGGAATCCGTTGAAGGGGAGCAACTTAGAGCTCGTGTGACAGCGCACAAAGAGGCCGCACACATGTTCTGGAAGGATGGTAGGTCGTCGCGCCAGGAGTTTAGCCAGTTCTTGTCAAACGTGGGCAAAGGTTAGACCGGACATAACGCTCAGTTGATGTATTGGATTGTGAGGAGTAAAAAATTATCCTCAAAAGTATCAATGTGATGTTCTACGACCATGATGTATTTTGAACTGTTCATACAATATCTATGTGATATCTATCGAATATCACACATTATACTATAGAAATAAACATTTTTATTTGTGTCTTATACATTTATCTAGGTTATAACATATACCAAGATATTTGACTTTGCTTAACCAGAGAGATAATTTTTACATTTGTGATGCCCTTTCTGCATTTGTCTGGGTTACATCACGTAACAAAACATTTGCTTTTGTTTAACTACACAAATAATTCATATATTTAAGATATGTCCTATGCATCTGTCTAGGTAAGAATTTTTTTTTCTAGAACCGGCATATAGCCCGCATTTCATTAAGAAGAGAGAGTGGGTCAATAGCCCTAAACATAGCAGAAACAAAAGGGATTCATTGGTGATCCACGAATAACCAATGAAAACCTCGACACAACACGGAAAGCAAGAACATGGGAGGCGGGGGACCCTCCAACCAACAGCCCCAACTACTGAGCCTGATATAAACTAAAACCTCGACACCTCGGTAACCCATAGTGATAGGAGCCGTAGATTGAAACCACGGTGGCAAAGCATCCACCGGAACCACCTCGGCGGCAAAGCATCCGCCGGAACCAGGACCTCAAACTCCGATAGCTCCTCCGAGTCATTAAGTGCTATCACCCTCAAGACCACGGACGAGGAGGACTACCTGTAGAAGAAGAAACGCCGGCGGCAAAGCATCCATCCAATCACACACGACGGCCAAGCATCCGCAGGAAAAGACCGCTATGGCTTCAGCACACACAACAAGGCAAACCAAAGTGAGGAGGACCATGAAGCCCGAGCAGGCACAACAGCGACAACGACAACGACCAGGCCCTCCCAGGAGACAACTCCACACGCGCTATGACATGGACTTCAACGACAATGCCTTCAATAAGGACTACGACGTAGAAGCGCCGCCGCTGCCTGCCCGAAACGGGCTAGGTTTTCACCTTGAAGATCCATGTCGTCCGTCAACCAACCAACCCCCCCGGAGCAGATCGGTCCAAGGAGCGGCGTGCGCCACTAGCCATGCCACCATGGCAGAGCTCGAGCGCCACACACCACCACCAGCCTCGCCACCACGACGACGTCCATCACAATCTCCACATCAGGGGGTCCAATGTTGAGCAGCAGAATAGGCATTGGAGCGACACGGGACCCACCAGTCGGGGGGCCCAGCAAGGCTGGCGGCGCAACACAGGGCGGCCGACCATTCACCGGAGAGGGGGGAGGGGCGCCGGCCGCCAGATCCGCGGCAAGGGTGCCCGGATTCGGCCGGCCAAGCCAAGCCGGGGCGCCAGCCACCATGGACGCCGGCCACGCCGGGCCAGCCGCCATGAACGCCGCCCATCACCAAGGGACGGGGAGGGAGCAAGGGTGCTGCCAGATCCAGCCCGGAGGGGCGCGGATCCGACCGTGCCTACCGTCCCAAGGCCATCAATCGTCGCCGGCGAGGTGAGGTGAAGAGGGGGAGGGGAGAAGTTGTGGGGTGGCGGGAGAGAAGGGCTCGCAGCGGCGCCCCTTGTTGAGGGCAGCCACCGCTGGCCGCCGCCGCGGCGGCGGGGAGAGGGGCGGCGACGGCGGCCGGAGGGAGGGCCGGCGAGGTGGGGTGCTCAACGGCGCGGCGGGGGGTCCCCGAGTCGCCCGCCCGAGCGGACGGATGGTCGGGGTCGGGGAAAGCAAGAAAGAAAAATTAAGTTAGGCGAAGACAAAGAATAAAAGCAGTACACCCAACCACAGAAATGGACTCGTCCACCAGCTAGAATTAATTCTAAAGGCTAATTGCGATGGCTACTTCTTCCCAGAGACTAAGAGAGGAGGATGGGGATTCATTTTCAGAGATCACCAACGAAAAGCTCTTGTGGCAGGGTTTTTTTTTTTTTGAGCAAGCTTGTGGCAGGATTTAGGAATCAGGATCGCTTTTAGCGGTCCATGATGCTAATTGTACAAAAGCTCATGCATATGTTGTTGCTCTTAAAGCGGCATCGAATCAACGTATTTCTAAAATGATTTTGGACAACGACTCAACCAACACAGTGAAGGCCCTATAGTCAACCGAAATGGATTTATGCCCCGCCTCTGGCCTTTACAGGGAGGCAAGGGATTTGACCAGGCTTTATTTTGATTCAGTTCAAGTTTGCCATGTCCCTAGATCGTGTAATTGCTCATGAATTGGCTCGGTTTTGTTTAGGTCAGGACCCGAATCAATGCTATGTTTGTGATGATCCTTCTCTAGCTTTGTAATCGACTTAAGGGATGTTTGGTTTGGGCTACTAAAATTTAGGAGCTTGTAAAAGGTTTAGTCCCTTTTAGCAACTCCAAAGTTGCTAAAAGCTAGTACTAGATCGGACTAAAGCACTTTTAGTCCAATTTAGCAGAGATGTTTGGTTAGAGCTACTAAAATTTACTGAATGAGACTAAATTTAGGAGCTACTAGGTAAACAAAATAGGGCCTTAATGGCCACGATTCTGCTAAATCCCATGTTGTTATTGTATAAAGTCTGACGAGGTTTGTTTAAAGCAAAAGACAACAGAGACCACAGAGTCCTATAGAAGAACGATCAGCGAGAGACGTCAGGATTCGTGGGACGCGGGTGCTTAATGCACGTCACACATGACGCATGCAGACAAACCTCAGCCAAGGAATGCGATGGCGTCACTCAAAGCAAGTCTTTTGTTGTTGGAAAACAAAGATCCGGGTCCATTTAACTGGCCTAGGGAACCGGAGTGTAAGCCCCGTGGACAACCAGAATCAGCCTAACATGTCTTTTTTGAGTGCTCTCTAGCTAACTTCTGCTAGTGGACATACAGGGGTGCCCTTCATTGAGACCTAACCCCGACTAATCTTGTACAATTCTTAATTTTTAGTAGAGGAAGAAATTTTGATCCCAAACCTACGATGATTTACATCTTAGCCTGCATTTGCTGGAGCCTTTGGCTCATTCGAAATGAGTTTGTCTTTCATAATAGAGTGTGTTCAGGTCCTAACGCAGTGGTACATCGATCGGTGATCTTTATGCAGAGATGGAGTGTACTCCTCAAGGACAAGGAAAGAGGTTGGGCTTTGAAGACAATGGAAGCACTCTCACATCATTTGGCATCAAGAGCCCAAGATTGATGACATAGAGACTCAATTCATGGAAGAAACACTGGAGGTCGAACCAGGAAGAGATGGCGTAGCAAATATCCTGCCCAAGACTTGTTCTTCTACCTTTTCTTTTGTATGTTGTGAGGGTTTAAAGGCCTGTTTGAAACGCAGGAATACAGAACAAAGGAATAGAAAAAATCACAGGAATAGGGTAGAGCAAAAAATGGAAAACTACAGGATTTGGAGACACAGGAATAAAACTTTGGGGCGTTTGGATCACAGGAAAAATAAAATTGTCACATGTGCCTAAGAAGCAATTTTTTATGCTTGAGAACTTGACAAAACATTGTAGGAATTTTTCCCTTAGATTTCCTTAGATGTTTTTTTCCTATGTTTTGTGAAGCAAGGTTTGTCTTTCCTTTGGAAAGGAATACAAGATTCCTTTGTTCCAAACACGAGGTGAAGAAAACTTTCCTATGGAATTCATTCCTTTGTTTTTCCTTTGAAAATCGTCCATTCCAAACAAGCCCTAAACCTGTGAACCAAATGTTGCTTTTTGTTTTCATTTTGCGTTTACATGTAAAACTGATAACCCCAGTGTAAGACTCAATGCTTTCTATAAAGCGGGGTCATTGGTCTTTGGTCTAAAAAAAGATCAGGGTCCATTTAGGAATACAGAATTTTAAAAGAATCATATAGCTAGCCCTCCCATGAAATCAGTTCAATTATATATTTAAAAATATAAGATTTGGTTGCAAAAAAAACCATAAAATTCATGGGGGAAATTCTAGGCCTCTACGGCTCTACCAAAACAGATGGCTCTACAAGAATCATCCTTGACCCCCCGAAGAAACTGATGGCGATGGGGTGTTAGTCGTCATTGTTGTGAATGACGGCGGATAAACGACGAAGAACACAAAGATCAATCACAGCGAGATACAAGGTTTAACGTGGAAAACTCCTCCAGTGCGAAGGAGGAAAAACCACGGGCGCCAGTTAGCAAACAACCTCACTATTATCAAGAATTTGGGTTACAAACGTTGTGCGGCGGCTACAAGAAATGAATGAATCGCTCCGACACAGTGGAAACCTAACACCGGGTATATGTGTCGTACAGCGGGGGGCCAGCCCCCCCGCACCCCCAACTGTCTTCGGGGCCCGTGGTTTTTGATCTCCGGACCGGCCTTCGGCTTCTACGGGCCTTCGCATCGCTCCGTCAGAAGCCCGGCCAATATAATGTGCAACTGAATTTGAAACATATTCAACAAACTCCACCTTGAGACAAATTCATCTTATAGCATAAATCAACACCTTCATCTTAAACATAACAAAGAAAATATCACTGGCGCTAAATAGCCTCTTGGGCTAATCCACTAAACCAACTAAGCTTGAGCACAGCTCAAACTTAGCAACAGGAACAGGTTTAGTCATCATATCAGCAGGATTATCATGAGTACTGATCTTGCATACCTTTAACTTACCATCCTCGATCACATCACGAACAAAATGATACTTGATGTCAATTGTTTAGTCCTCTCATGAAACATCTGATCTTTGGTAAGGTAAATGGCACTTTGACTGTCACAAAATAAATTAATGCAAGAATCAACTCCACACAGCTCAGCGTATAAACTTTTCAGCCAAATTAATTCCTTGCATGCCTCAAAAACAGCCATGTACTCTGCTTCAGTAGTAGACAAAGCAACAACAGACTGTAATATAGCCCTCCAACTCACAGCACAACTGCCAATTGTAAACACATAACCAGTGAGAGACCTGTGCCTGTCCAGATCAACAGCATAATCTGAATCCACATAACCAATAAGTCCCTTCTGAGTTTTGCCAAACTTCAAACAAGAATCTGTTGTGCCTTTGAAGTACCTAAAAATCCACTGAACTGCCCTCCAATGTTCCTTACCAGGATTAGACATATATCTACTAACCAAACTCATAGCATATGATAAATCTGGACGAGAGCAAACCATGACATACATCAAAGACCCAACAGCACTAAAATAAGAAACTCTTGACATGTATTCAATATCTGCATCTGTACTAGGACACTGTGCAGCTGACAATTTAAAGTGAGGTACAATAGGAGTATTAACAGGCTTAGCATTATGCATGTTGAAACGCTGAAGAACTTTCTTAATGTAATTTTGCTGACTAAGAAATAGCAAACCAGATTTTCTGTCTCTAGTAATTTCCATACCGAGAATTTTCTTAGCAGCACCAAGATCTTTCATGTCAAACTCACTACTCAATAATTTTTTTAATCTAGTAATTTCGACCTTACTCTTGGTAGCAATCAGCATATCATCAACATACAATAGCAAGTATATAGGTGATCCATTAACATGCTTGATGTAAACACAACTATCATACTTAGACCTCTTAAAATCGTGCAACAGCATAAATAAATCAAACCTCTTCTTCCACTGACGAGGGGACTGCTTCAAACCATACAAGGATCTCTTCAACTTGTAAACAAATTTCTCCTTGGTAGGCACTATGAACCCTTCCGGCTGGTCCATGTAAATATCCTCCTCAAGCTCTCCATGCAAAAACGCGGTCTTCACATCTAACTGCTCAAGCTCGAGATCATGTGAAGCAACAATACTAAGAAAAGTACGAATAGAACTATGCTTTACCACTGGAGAGAATACATCATTGTAGTTAATACCTAAAATCTGACTGTAGCCTTTTGCTACTAACCTTGCCTTAAACTTTGGAGGCTCATTTGGAGTTAAGCCCTCCTTTCTCTTGAAGATCCATTTGCAGCGGATGGTCTTCTTCTTCTTAGGAAAAGGAACAACCTCCCATGTACTATTCTTCTCAAGAGATTGCATCTCCTCATGCATAGTTGAAATCCACTTCTCACGATCACCACAATCAATGGCTTCACGATAAGTTGCTGGCTCATGAGTATTCTCTACCTATTCAGCACAACTCAAAGCATAATAAGTCAAATTGCATTCTTCAATAAGACGGGCTGGAGGTCCACAACCCCTCTTTGACCTGCGATGAGCAATAGGTAATTTTTCCTCTGACTGCAAAACAGGAGGTGAGTGCTGCTGAACATCATCATGAGTATCATAATCAACAACTTCATCATCATGAGTATCAACTGGCTCCACCTGCACACCTGTCTTATCATCCACATGCTCCACCTGCACACTGGTAAACTGCAGCTCCCTTTCAGGAGTCTCTGGAACATGATCTGAGGACAAATTGTTATTAAACATCACAGATTCATTGAAAACAACACTTCTACTCATGAAAGTCTTTCCTGTTCCGGCCCGGCCTTCGGCTTCTACGGGCCTCCGCTCCGCTCCATCAGAAGTCCGGCCAATATAATGTGCAACTGAATTTGGAACATATTCAACAGTCATCGCACACGAAACATCCATGCCCGCGGGGGTTACTTGGAAAGGTAGTACGCTGTCTACTGACTCCCATGTTTGTACTAATTACTCAGAGGTGAAGCCCAGACCTCTACAAGGAGTGTTAGGTGTCTATAGGGCCTCGTTTAGTTCCACCAATTTGGTCACCAAATTTACTATGCACAATTCATATTCTCCATCACATCAAAATACTGCTACATGCATAGAGTACTAAATATAGATGAAATCAAAAACTAATTGCACAGTTTTATTAAACTTTACGAGACGAACATTTTAAGTATAATTAGTCAAAGTTTAAATAATTTTTAATAAATACAAACGAAATGCTATAAAAATTCCGCTATAGAAATTCCAGCCCCAGTTTAAAGATCTAAACAAGGCCTAGGTTTCCTAATTTCTTTTGGTCAGGACTTAGAGGTGAATCTTTGCTTGACGTGTACGTACTTGCAACTTGCCAGGGGGTGCTGCAGAGAGATCTGGCCATATGGTGGGAGTATATGCTCCTAAGAGCATAAAAACCGCGTTCCATCTGGTCAATGGTCATCCCCTGTCGTTCTCGTTCCTCCGTCCGCCCCTGCTTGACTTGGAAGTTTGAACAACGACGACTACAAGTCTACAAACAGCGTGGGCAGTCCATTTCCCAGAAGTGGTGTCAATGTCCGGCAGCAATGGTGCTATTGTGTAGCACTAGTATTTAAGCACGCAGGACTCCAGGTGCGCCATCGGTTCCTCGAGATCTATCCCAGCCATCGATCCAGCACCATGACGGGGAAGAAGAGGACGTTCGTGCTCTACCCGTCGCTGGGCGTGGGCCACCTGATCCCGATGGTGGAGCTGGCCAAGCACCTCCTGCGCCACGGCCACGGCGCGGTCATCGCGGTGGTCAACCCGCCGGACACCGAGGCCGTGTCGGCCGCCGCGGTGGCGCGCCTCGCGGCGGCCAACCCGGCCATCGCGTTCCGCCTCCTGCCGGCGCCGGCCAGCCCGGACGTCGGCGCGCACCCGGTGAAGCGCGCCCTGGACACGCTCCAGCTCGCCAACCCCGCGCTCCGGGAGTTCTTGAGGTCCCTGCTGCCCGGCCGCGTCGACGCGATCCTCCTCGACATGTTCTGCGGCGACGCGCTGGACGTTGCGGCGGAGCTGGGCGTCCCGGCCTACTTCTTCTTCGCCTCCGCGGTGGGGGACCTCGCGGTGTTCCTCAACCTGCCGTACCTCTACCCGACCATGCCGGGGTCGTTCGGGGACATGGGCGAGACGCTGGTGCGCTGCCCCGGCGTGCCGCCGGTCCAGGCGCTCGACATGCCGCTGACGGTGCACAGCAGGGAGAGCGACGCCACCAGGGTCCGGATGCACCAGTGGAAGCGCATCGCGGAGGGGAGGGGCGTACTGGTCAACAGCTTCGACTGGCTGGAGCCCAGGGCCCTGCGAGCGCTCGCCGACGGCGTCTGCGTGCCGGGACGCCCGACGCCGAGAGTCTTCTGCATCGGGCCACTGGTCAACGACGGCAGCAGCACGACGGGGGAGAGCGGCGAGAGGCACGAGTGCCTGGCGTGGCTGGACGCGCAGCCGAAGCGGAGCGTCGTGTTCCTCTGCTTCGGCAGCAAGGGCGCCTTCTCCGCCGCGCAGTTGCAGGAGATCTCCCGCGGATTGGAGAGCTCCGGCCACCGGTTTCTGTGGGTCGTGAGGAGCCCGCCGGAGCAACAGGGCACGGACACGGACCTGGGGCGGCTGCTTCCCGCGGGGTTCTTGGACAGGAACAGAGACAGAGGCATGGTGGTGAAAGACTGGGTGCCGCAGGCGGAGGTGGTGCGGCACGAGGCGGTCGGCGCATTCGTGACGCACTGCGGGTGGAACTCGGCGCTCGAGGCCATCATGTCGGGGCTGCCCATGGTATGCTGGCCGCTGTACGCGGAGCAGGGGCTGAACAAGGTGTTCATGGTGGAGGAGATGAAGATCGCGGTGCCGCTGGGGAGGTACGAGGAGTTCGTCAAGGCGGAGGAGGTGGAAGCCAAGGTGAGGCTGGTGATGGACGGTGAGGAAGGGAGGATTCTTCGTGAGAGGCTCACCGTGACGAGGGAGGAGGCATTGGAGGCTACGAAGGAAGACGGGTCTTCTGAAGTGGCTTTCGCCGAGTTCTTGAGAGATTTGGATAAGAGCAGCTACGTAAACGGAGAATGCAACTGAATTGATCAAGGTGTGCTAGTGTGGCAGATGAACTGCGAAATGACATACTTGAAGATTCAATATCACATAGAATTTGGTAGTGATAATAGATTAAATATTACATCTTTAGTGTGGCGGTAAAATTGGATCAGGTACTCTGCAAAACTTCAAATTCGTCAAGCAGAGTGCCACTTGCGTGTTAAAATGTAATTGTCAATTTACATTTATTTTATGAATCGATCAATTCACTGATGATTGTATCTATTATAGCATATTCTGAGGAAAGCTCGCAGTTCATCATCACCCAGAAGATACAGCATGCATTTCTCAGCATATATTTTTGTCAAACTCTCACAACTCATGCTCCGCCAATCTCGTAGGCCTTGTTCAGTTTGGTGGAGAACTAGAAAGAAACTGAAGAGGATTTGACCTGCAGGTTAAAATCCCCTCGCTCCCTCACATCTCTCTGGGAGAGATTAACCGAACAAACCCCGAAAGAGCACACAGAGATCTCTATTCAAAGCTGACATTAGAACATATCAGATAACAGGATCAACCATGATGCTCACTTCTGTGCGCATGATCATTTGGCGAGCTTCAAATCCTTCAAGAACTCTTCAAATGCGACCGACGACGCCCCGCCATCAGCGAGCGCCTCTGCCGCTTTCACCTTCGCCATTGCCAGCCTCGCCCTGAGCTTCTCCCCTTCCTCGGACTCCATCACCAGCCTCACCTTCTTCTCCACCTCCGCCGCCGTCACCAGCTCCTCGTCATAGCCGTCCATCACCACCCCGACCTTGATCTCGTCCACGACAAACACCTTGTTCAGCCTCTGCTCGGCGTACATCGGCCAGCACAGCATGGGGACGCCGGCGGACGCCGCCTCCAGCACCGAGTTCCAACCGCAGTGGGTCACGAACGCGCCCGTCGCCGCGTGCCGCAGCACCTCCACCTGCGGCGCCCACATCTTCACCACCATCCCCCTGCCGCTCGTCCGCTCCAGGAACCCCTCGGGCAGCAGCGAGTCCAGGTCCGGCTCGGGACGCGCGAGGAAGAACTTGGTCGGGTCCTCCGGCGGGCTCCGCACCACCCACAGGAACCGATGCCCGGAGCTCTCCAGCCCGCGAGCGAGCTCCTTAATCTGCGCCGCCGAGACGGCGCCCAGGCTGCCGAAGCAGAGGAACACCACGCTCCGCTCCGGCTGCGCGTCCAGCCACGACAGGCACGCGTGCCGCTCCCCTTCCTCCGTCGCCGCCTTCTCGCCCTTGACGATCAGCGGGCCGATGGTGTACACCGGCGGCGTGGCGCGGCCGGGGATGCAGACGCCGTTCCGCAGGGCCCTGACGGCGCGCGCCTCCAGCCACTCGTAGGTGTTGATCAGCACGCCCCGCGCCTCGGGGATGCGACCGTAGTGCACGATCCGCGACGCGCAGGTCCGGCTCGCGCGGTCGACCACGGTGTGCGGCATGTCCGAAGCCGGGATCGGCGGGACGCCGGGGAAGTGGAGGAGCGCCTTGCCCATGTCCTTGAAGCTGGGCCCGCCCTCCGTCGTGGCGAAGTAGTGAGGGAGGTAGAGGAACGGCGCGAGGTCGCCGGCGCAGGATGTGTAGTAGAAGTAGGCCGGGACGCCGACGGCTGCGGCCGCGTCGAGCGCGTCGCCGCAGAAGAGGTCCAGCACGAGCCCGGCGACGGAGGGGAGGGAGCGGAGGAAGGCGGTGAGGGAGGGCACCGTGAGGCGGAGCGCGTCGAGCATCCGGAGGAAAGGGTCCGGGTCCGGGACAGGGTAGTCCGGCGGCGGCAGGTGGTGGAAGGAGACGGCCGGGTTGGCGGCCGCGAGCGCGGCGACGGCGGACCCGGAGGAGGCGAAGTAGTCGGCCGTGGAGGCCGGCGGGGTCGGCACGGCGATGGTGACGGCGAGGCCGCGGCGGAGGAACTGCTTGGCGAGCTCCACCATGGGGATCAGGTGGCCCACGCCGAGGCAGGCGTGCAGCACCACGGTCGGGTTCGGACTTGGCTCCGCCATCGGCGTCAAGGACGAGCCGCCGATGCCGAGGTGAATTCTCGCCCTATCAACTGGTGGCTCGAGTAGCCTCAGAGACTGACTCAGAGAGCGGGATTGTGGATACGTCAGCCGGAATGTCTACGTTTTTCAAGTGGGGCAGCGTAGCGCCTGGGACGGCGCCGCCGGCGCACCTCCCGCGCCCCCAGCTGAAAATACGCAAAGGCGGCCCCGCCTGAGTGCATTCCACGCCATTGGGCCACACATCCCGGACGCAGCACTGTCGTCAGCATCGCACGACGTCCCCGCGCCCGCACCACGGCGGGCTGAGAATTGGGCCGAGCTAGCACGAGCACCAAGATCATCGGGCCATATCATGCTTGGGCCGGACCAAAACGGGCTATATGGACTATATGACCATGTATTCCCACACAACTGATTTGTTCGGTAAATGCACGCATCTGCAAAGTATCTCTGTTCACCATGCATGGTTGCATCTGCTGACACGTAAAACTATCATTGATTGGCGCTATGTATTTTGTCTAGACACTCGTATTTAACAACTGAGGCTCAGGTAGAGGACTTTGGCTGATAGACACTCATATTTAACTATCGATGCTCAAGTAGAGGACTTGCTGATGTGCAATTATTGGAGATATCCTCTAGAAGGTGTGAGGAGATATGCTCATAGGTCTAAGGAGATATGAGCATTGGAGATATTGTTCTAAAGGTGCGAGGAGATACGCGATACGGACAGTGAAATAAACAAAAGCGTCCTCCTCCCATAAACAAACCACCTTCTGATGAATCGTGATCTCACGTCATCTAAAACAAAATTATGGCAATGTTAACATGTGATGTGACAGGTCATAGTCGTCTGTACCAACGCGGTGTGCTGTCCAAAATGACATCTGTGCACGTGTTGCCAATATCCTACGCAAAAGCACTGTTTCTTTCAATAAATAAACAACGCATGAGCAGATCGGCGTGTATGCAATGTATCTCTAGGAGTCTAGGATGAGAAGATGCATGGTGCCGAGTGGAGCTTTACGATTTGCTCATCCGCACCCAGCTATATAGCAGCCACATGCATGAAGCGAGACAAAGTCTGCTGCTCTCTCAATCTCAAGTGACTCGTGGGCGCCATGGCTGCCTATTCTTCTCGAGAAAAAATAAAAAAACGGAATGGAGACCGTTAAAAAAGATGAGACACTGTTGTTATTAAGGACTTATTGTATTTGCGATCAAAGCACTAGGAGACGGTACTGCGCGAGCATTTGCACATCATGAGGAATCTTCCAGTTTATTTCCCCGGCCAGTTCAGACAAAAGGACCACTACTGCATTGGAACGCGCTGATTCGCTGAACGTGAACTCGATCTGACTCGACGGAATTGACAAATGACCAATCCATCGAAACCAACAGCGTGATTGCGACCAATTCCTCGCCGTTTCCACGGCTAATCGCTCTGCTTTCCCCCCTTGGGCTGTGTTTAGTTCCTCCAAAATCATCTCAAAATTCACTATGCAGAATTCCTATCACCCGTCACATCAAAATACCGGCACATGTATGGAGTACTAAATGTAGATAAAATCAAAACTAATTACACAGTTTCGTTGTACTTTACGAGACGAACATTTTGAGTCTAGTTACGTAAAATTTGGACAATTTTTACCAAATACAAACGAAATGTTATATTGCGCTGAGGTAACATGATGTGACATTCGGGGCAACTAAACACACCCTTGGTAATCCCGCAGTCTCGGCACGTCTATTTCAACACTGTCCCTCGGCACACCCTTGATGGACTCTCCTGTTGATTTTGAGATGACCTCCCCTCGCTTCAGACCTCAGAGGCGGCTCAAAAACCATCTGAATCTAGAAGGCGGCCGTGCAGTGCAGCAGCCGGTGGCTTGTGGCATCGACCCAACTTCTAGATGGATATTAGATGCAGTCGCACGAGAGTCACACTCACGAGTCACGAGTCGCAACCAGAGAGACGAAAGCTTCAAGTATCCACGTATCAGAAACCTTGTCTAGCATGGATTTCCTTGTACACAGAGGCCACAGATGGTTTGATAGTCCATACTAGTAGTTCCCAACATGTGGGCTTCCATTCCACAGCACATTTTTTCCAGGGAGCAGGAGCAGCGTCTAGGATCAGACGCCTGCACGCCGGCTCATTTCATTCTACCGGCAACTGTCCTTGCATTGGGCCAAGTCAAGCGGCCGGGTCGTTCCCCCGGCGTAGCTAGGATGCACTGATACTTCACCCCCAAGTGCCGTATCGATAGTACTCCAATAATACACCGATTTGCCACCGATACTCGGTATCGGAGAAACATCAGAAACTTGGCATGAAAAAACAAATAAAATTAATCTCGATACGCCCCCGATACTCCCAAGCACTACACATATATACCATCTAATCTACTGAGAAAAATCGAAGAAGTTAGCAAGCTTGGAAGATTTTTTTTTATTTTTTTTTTCGGACAAGCTTGGAAGATGAGTACAGCAGATGGCGACGGCTGTAGCCAGAACTCGAGCAACACGCGAATATAGAATTAGTTAGAGGCATGTTGTCTACTTGAGTACTAGGCTACTGGCCTGAACATCATTGAACATTAGCTTGTATGACCAGCTGCACTAGTTCTTTTTGTTATTTCTGTTACTGTTATTAAATATACAATTATACATGTACATAATCGTAATATTCATTCATTATTTATAATATGGGGATACTTGTCGTATCGGTGTATCTTTGTTTTTTAAAAAAAATTAAAGTGCCGCCGTGTCCGTATCGACGTATCGGTACAACATAGGGCGGCGTCAATCCCGGCACAGAATATATACTGGCGTCTCCGAATTCCATAGCACCAAGTGTAAGACTGTGTAGACCAAGACCAATACCGGCAGTGGCGTGAGGCCGTGAGCCAGCTTTTCATAAGACCGTGCACCAGACAAAGCAGCCCTGCTCCTGGTGTCATATCATACCGCGCGGCCACGATCTCCAGTCCAGTCCTCCATCTCGTCCATGGCGGCCGCCGGGGCGTCGTTGGACAAGAGAGACGAGCCGGCGAGGCCCCTGGCGGTGCCTTCCCCGACCGTTTACCCGGCGTCGTCGGCAACCCACGACGCCGAGGCGACACCGGACGCCGCCGAGGCCGGGTCGCGGTCCGCGCAGCACCTCCGCAAGCGGCGGCACGCGCTCTACTGCGGCGGCTGCTGCGTGGGCACCATCGTGATCATCGGCATCATCATCCTGGTGCTCGCGCTCACCGTGTTCAAGGTCAAGAACCCGCGCCTGACCGTGAACAACGTCTGGCTCACGGCCGTCAGCGCCGGGATCGGGACCGGCACCGGGACGTTCCCGACGCCGGGCACCACTCCAGCGTCGCCGGTGGCCGCCAACGCCACGCTCACCGCCGACGTCACGCTCAAGAACCCGAACGCCGCGGCGTTCAAGTTCTCGCAGTCGGACACGGACATCTACTACAAGGGCCAGACGGTGAGCGTGGCGTACGCGCCCGCCGGCCGCGTCGGCGCCCACGGCAGCGACCGGCTGAACGTCTCCGTCGACCTCCTCGCCGACCGCCTCGCGCAGGTGATGAACGGCACGGGGCTGGTGTTCGGCCAGGAGTACGATTTCGACACCTACACGGCGATCAACGGCACGGTCAATGTGCTGGGGATCATCAAGAAGGACGTCGAGATCAAGCTCAACTGCACCCTCGTCGTCCAGGTCGGGGGCGCGGCTGCCGCGATCGAGTATGGGGTTAAGTCCACCGTGCAGAGCAAGAGCGTCAGTTGTGTAGCAGATGTCAGCATGTGAGTTTGGTTCATGAGTGGCGAGTCATTTACGTATTGTTTATGAGTGGCCGGTCTGTATTTCTATTTTTACGTTTTCCATGTTTAAATTTATGATGTTGTATAGTAGATTTAGTAGTCATTTCCATATCGCATATCGTTTGTATAATTTGTTACGTTTCTATTGTCTTTCTTCCTCTTCATTTGTTACAAGACAGTTCTTCACCTGTATTTAGGCTGTAGAGAATACTATATACGTTATCCCTAGGACACGCGTCGCCGGTCCATTGGACCATCCGACCGGCAACGCTCGCGTGTGACACGCCGCCACCACGTCCCCCCCCCCTCCCACCCCCCCGGGAGGTGGTTCCGCCGGCGACGAACGCGGATCCGCTGGATCCGGTGGAGGCGGCCGCACATTCATCTCCCATACCTCCCCCTCCTCCCTGGTATGCTCCTCGCGCACCGGGAGCCATGGCCGAGGGCCACCCTTGCGAATCTGGGGAGGCGACGGCTTTATCCGGCCGCATCCGGGGCCTGCCTCCTCCGGGGGCGGTGGTTTCCGGTGTCGGGAGTCGTCGGGGAGTCCAGGTAGGCCTCTTTCTCTCTTTCTCGTCGTCTCCCTGCCCCTCCTCCATCTCCAGCAAGGCCCTAGGGTTCCGGCGAAGCAGGTCCTGCTTCCTCCCTCCCCCCCCCATCTCCCGGGTGTTTCAACAGGCTAGGTTGCCTTGGTTCAGCACCGACCCACGCTGTGTTTCAACGTTTTTGTGTCGGATGTCTCAAAAAATTTTCTAAGTGTTTTTTGTTTCGATCCATTGCCCATGTTGTTTCAGGGTTGGTTCTCTCTTTGTTTCAGATCTTCTTATTTATTGTTTCTCTATTTGTTTTTCGCTTTTTTGTTTCAATTGGTTTGGTCCTGTTGTTTCTTTTTTCTCAGTTTTGTTCAGGTGTTTTTTTTCTTATCGTTTCTATATTTTTTGTTTCTTTAGCTTTTCTGTTTCAAATGTTTTGTTCGTGTTGTTTCTTTATCTTCTCAGATTTTGTTTCAAATGGCTTTTTTCTATTGTTTCAAACGTTCGTGTTCCCCTATTTTGTTTCATTTTCGTTTTGTGTTTCGTTTTTTATGCTCATTAGACTTGGGTTTGATGTTGCAAAACATCTATTTTTCATGTGTTTTGTAGGGGGACGACGGTAGTGTGCTCAGCGGCGGGGGATGCTGTGTGTTGTCGATGGGGCGGGGGGACGCGCGCATGTGGGGTGGCCGAGCGATGGATGTGTGTGTTTCCGAGCGTGGGTGTGTGTGGTCCCACCGATTTCGTGTGTGGGCGAGGGTAGGAGGAGCACTGTCGTGTGGGTGGTGGGCCGGGCTCGAACGTCCTATGCTTAGGACGTCCGAGCGCCAGCATCACCCGTATATTAAGCAAATGCCTTAGCACCTTGCAATCTCATCTATCAAAACCGCAAATAATACAACAATCTTTGAGTAATAAAAGATCACTAGTCTTAGCTTCCTGGATTTTATAAACTATTATTACACGCAAGGCACGTGGTTGTTACTGACAGTGCGTTTATAAAAACTAGATAGTTGCTGTGGGAATAAGGGCATGTTTGGTTCTCATCTCCTAAAGTTTAGTAGGGCCATGTTTAGATTCATCCAAAAGTTACAATTTTTTCACTCTCTCTCCATCACATCAATATTTAGCTGCTTGCATGGAGTATTAAATGTAGGTAAAAAAATAACTAATTACATAGTTTAGTTCAAAATCACGAAATAAATCTTTTGAGCCTAGTTGGTCCACAATCGGACAATATTTATCAAATAAGACGAAAGTGGTACTATTTATCAGGTTTATTTTTTCTCATAATCTAAACAAGGCCTAGACTAAAATATTTTAGTCACCTTTTAACACCTCTTGGATGACTAGTAGTATTAAAGTGTTTGTCACTTTGTAATCAGTTTGTTTCAAACTTTAGTCTCTACAGTGACTAAAGTTATGCTAAACACTTCCAAAAATATAAATTAAAGAATCTGCAGGATCATATGCAGAACAAAAACACGATCATTCCCTTCAGAACACAAAAGACAAATAAGTTGGAGGGAAAAACAGTAGCTGTGAAAGATGCGTCTCTCTTGCTCTTTGCTTGATGAAACTGCCAAGTAGCCATCTAAGCATATATTGAATAATAAATATTGAAGTATTACTACAACATCAAATTTGTATTCCTCGATATTCTGTACGGTAGCGTAGTCCTTAAGACTCAAATCTGCAATCGAATCATCTCTTTTTATTTAATTGGATATTTGCCATCCTTCATTCAATATAAATTATAGGGATTGCACCATCTAGAAGACAACATAACAGAGAGGAAAGTTAATGATGAAGTCTCACTTCATTAAAGAATCCGCAGGATCATACAGAATTAAAAATACGATTATAAAAGACATAAATAAATTGGAGAAATAAAAATAAAAAAGCAATAGCTGTGACTGATGCTTTTTGTTTGATTAGACTACCAAGTAGATCTAAGCATATTGAATAATAAATATTGCAGTATTACTGTAGCATCAAACATATATTCCTCGATATTTTTTACGATAGCATAGTACTCCCTCCGTCTCAAATTATAGTTCACTTTGACTTTTTTGGTGTATGCATTTTGCTATGTATTGCTATGTATCTAGACATATTATTTATCTAGGTACATAGCAAAATACATCCACCAAAAAAGTCAAAGTGAACTATAATCTAAGACGAAGGGAGTAGTTCTTAATCCTTAATCAAACATCAGTGGAGGGATGAATGGACTCCATGGTACACGGATCCCGTTTCATTTCAGAAAAAGGGCCATTGATATATATCCACAATTACTTAGCTTGTTATTGAAGTACAACACTGCGTCATCAAGCTGAACCCAGCATAGCTCATACAATGCCACTGGAGTCTTGCGTACCTAGAACAAAACAAAACAACTTCGGAGTCTACATAAGCATTTGCATAGTTTCATAGTTGTAGAAAGAAACTAAAAGACAGCAGTTGCATGTGAAGGAACTTAAAGACAGCAAATGAAAACATCGGGTGTATTCTCCAAATGCGTCTGTGCAAGCAAGCTGGTATAGATCTGCTGGTTCTAGAATGTTAAGAGTGACAGTAACTGTGCATCTTCCATAAAACTGTAGAAATGCAAAACAAGATAGCATAAAATAGTTACAAATGCTTCCTTAAACAAACTGATCATTACAATGATGAGCTAAATACTATGAGAATGGACTATCCACATAAAAAGAACAAATGGTGATGTCGTATACAAATATTACATTTACAAGTGAAAAAACATTAACAGTATCAACAAAAGCTAATGTGACAGACAAATTGAATTCATAACTTAAACTACAAAATATCAACATACTTCGATACAATAATTAGAATTTAGAAAACAATTTTTACACATAAATCATAGATGCCAACATAAAAAATATCAAACCTCAGAACAGAATTCTTACAAATATGTTTGAATTTCTCACCGTCACAAAAGTGCAAGGAAGCACATAAAACTTGTGACACACAGCAGATGTCAAAAGAATACCAAATTACCAATACCTCAGAACCGAATTCTTACAGATATGCTTGAACCTGTCACCGTCATTAAATTGCAAGGAAGCACATAAAAATTGCATGACACAGTAGATACAGGGAAAAGCATCAGATATCCATTCAGCATGGTTCATTGGTGTTTGATCCAACAATGTCATCAAAATAAGTTCCGTATCCAATCCACACGCATTATAGTTAGGTAGAAGCAAATCAGAATATATTATCCCTATGACCAAAAAGATAAGGAAACAAATAAAAGAAAAGGGAGTTGCCATAAATCCACAGTGCTGCACATCAATAGATGGGAGATGAAGACTCCCAAGAAACTGACTTTACCAACAACTGATCATTGTACTACAGTATAATACTATGTTCATTCATATTGCAGTTCTTGATGCCTGCAACTAGCAAACAAAGTGTGTGAGGTGACAATCTCTTGCCTTCTATATATGCAATTTCCCTTAAAAGATCCCAGTGGGTACATAGGAGTATACACTTATCAGGTCATGATATCAGCTAGTCTCGATTGGTTTACTTATGTCCTGGGAACCGACAATTGAAGGGAACAAAATTCATACACAAAACAGAAAAGTTTGGCAGGAGATATGAGAATATGATTAATTCAACCAACCAGGACAGGATTTGAAAAGTCAGGGTAATCAATAGCACGAGGTACATTGTGGCAGTTTAAAATAGAAAAAATAAATCATAATGAATGAATAACATAATACTTATACTTCAAATACATAATTCCATCCAGAATTTTAAGCATTAATCAGCACATAAATATTATTTTAGTAGTAATTACCTTCCTCATCTAAACAAAATAATTTATCTTTATTGAATATTGAATCAAATGTGACTGAAATCCAGTTCTCCAAATTATCAGACAAGCAAGAGTCAGAGGTCTCTTAAAGACCCAAAAATTTCTTAATTACATTGAAGAATGTTCTTCCTTCCATTGCAATATAGATTTTCCATTTAGATGGTAGCATATTGATACTCCTACATTTCAGGAGAACAAGCAGGTTCTTCTTTCCCATTCTTGCTACTAAAATAAGATAGCCAACAAACAAGGATGTACACTGCAATGTAAGTCATGGTTGAAATAAGATGATTCAGATTTCAGAGAACGACCTTGCGGTACAACTATAAGACCACAGGTAACCTCACTTGATAGGCGCTATCTTATAGAACAGAAGAACAATGTATGTACACTGCATGTCTTCTGTGGTCCAATAATGTACTGCTATCAAGCAAAAACTTTCCCCTAGTTATGGTAGCTCTAACCGAACAGTCCAATGCTAAGCATCACCCATTTAACCACCAAAACCTGTCCAAACAAATGAAACAATCAGGATGGCATCCCGGAGCCAACAAAAAGCGGCATCAATCAAACAGGGTAATAATACGGAGGGAGCAAAAGAATGGGAAACGAGAGATGTCAACCTTCGTCACCTGCTCCGGCGGCGGTCGGCAGCATACTGCGACAGCGGGACAAGCTCGGAGAGCGGTGTGGAGAGCGGGGTGGCGACGGGCGTGGGGATGGGGGACGAGCGGCAGACGGGGCAGGACGCGCTCCGGCGCAGCCACGCGTCGAGGCACGCGAGGTGGAACCTGTGCCTGCACTCGGGCATCACCCGCAGCATCTCGCCCTCCCTGTACTCGCAGAGGCAGATGGAGCACGCGACCTCGGCGTCGGCGCCGGCCCCCGCCCCGGCCCTGGAGAAGGGCACCCTCGGGTACGACGCGATGACGGAAGGGTCGAGCCCGACCGGGGACGCCGCGGCGGCGGCGCCCCGGGAGGAGGAGCCCGGCGAGTCGTAGTCCTCCGCCACGAACACGACGCGCGGCACGGTGATGGAGATGTGACCGGAGCTGGAGGCCGAGGAGGCCGCGTGGCGTGGGGACCCGACGCCGACGCCGATGCCGGCGGGGCCCCCGCGGCGGAGGCAGAAGTAGGAGGCGAGCAGCACCGAGGCGAGGAGCACGAGGAAGCCGAGCGCGATGGCGATTGCGTACCCGAGGCCGAGCGAGGCGAGCGAGTCAAGGATGGACATGGCTCCCCCAACCACGTGGTTGTTGGCGGCGGGTGCGGCGGCGGCGGCGGCGGGGGTGTGATCGTGGGGCGGAGTGGCATGATGCGCGGGGGAAGGGCAGAATGGGAAGAGGGTATTTGTTTGCGGGGGCTTAGGTTTCCGGGAGGCTGGAGGATGGATCGGGTTGGTGGCGGCATTAATTGCCGGGGAAGGAGTAGAAGCCGAGGAGGGGAATCGCAGTAATGGCGGGGGGCTGGAACTGGACGGGCGCAGGGCAGCGCGCTGCTGCCGTGCGCTGGTTTTTCTGCCGCACCGGGTGGGAGAAGGTGCCAGGCAGGGCGGGGAACGCGTGAGGTTTCGGAGCGATGCGCGTTGGGCCGTCCCTGACAATGCGACTCCAGCCCGGCGCACGGACTGCCAGTGGGTGGCTGATGGTCTGCTGCGGGCCGTGCGGCTGATGGTGGGCCGCGCTAGGCGTGTTCCGTTCTCGTCTGAAAACATGTCCGGCAGGCCTGCGGCCTCGTTGACTTTTGTGGCGCACAGGCCGTTCAAAGTGCCGTACGAGGGGATAGCATAAAAGAATGAGCTGGTGTTTTGCTCGACAGAGAGATAGGGCATCTACGGCGAGTGAAAACCACGGCCAACCGCCAACTACTGTAGTCAGAAACAAGCATGTTAGCTCGGCGTGCGAGCACCTTTTGAATTTAATTCACCCGCATACTCCATTTATTTTTAGAAAAACAACAACAACAATATTTGCGGCCTTCATTTCAGCTCCTCGACTCTGAATCTCTGACAAACTACCAACAATAGTTTATTTAGAAGGAACAAGAAAGTTCAAATGAAAAACATGTTCTGAAGTATTCCAAAAAAATGTTTTTTTTTCACAATTTCCCTTTAGAATTTGTATAAATACATTTTTTAAATAAAGTCAAATATCTAGAAGTTCTAAGGTTTTTTTAATTCATTGATAGATCTACAAGACGAAGATATTTTTGGGGATTTAAAAAGAACAACAAGAAAGTGCACCAAAAATAAATCAATCTCTTGGGAAATCTAAAAAAACATCAATAAAGTGCAACCAAAAAGAAATCAAAAGTTTTTCTAGAGCATAGAAAAAATGGAACTTTAAGAAGAGATGAGACACTCACGGTGACCATCCTTGGTGCTTTCCTTGGGTTTCAACTCACCCCTTAGCTCCTCTAATGAAACTTGAAACTACTAGATATTCAGGCTCAGGGAGGGAGGTTGTCCTTTCCACGCGATGCTTCTGCCATGCTACAAGGTGTAGCCAACCTATAAGAAAATCTAGAAGGGTTTGGGCAAAGGGGAAGGGAGGGAGAAGGATGTCCATTTTAGCGCAATGTTTGTCTATCCAACGACGGTGCCATCGCCCACTAGGAGCACATCTGGATATCAAGTATGGGAAGGATCCATAGAGGTCTACCTAAAACGAAGGGCGGGTATGGGGTGTTAAAATGGGACACAAGGGGTTACTGCACAAACACTTCCCATGTGACAGAATAAGGCAGGAAACTGAGTAACTGACACGAGTAATTCAATACTCCGTAAGCTAGCGCTCACGTGCAAAGCGCTCGGTATTTGGCTATCGGATACTATACTGAGACTCAAATGAATTTCTTAAATGTTAGTTTGAACTTAGTTTAGGGAAATGGACGTATAAAGACAACTATTAGAGAAATTCATTATGTTGCTTTTACATAACTTCCCTTTTCTATGGTCAACCCATCATCCATTTATACAACTGAATCAAATAGACCTTTTCATAAGTCATACAAAGAAAAATCCATCCACTAATGGTTTTAATTTTATGTGAAGTGATAGGGCTTGGTTGGATGAAGCCTTAGCCTCGGAGCACTTGCCAGAGCAAAAAATATAACAAAATAAAAAATAAAAAATAAAAAATGGAAGCTTGAGATTCATGTCAAGGTCGAACAAAATTTCTAGGTATGCATCTGACACAATCCCTAGAAGCATATATTGTATTGTTGAATCTTAACCTAGCAACATCTCTATGTTCAACCAATATCGTATCTCACTGTAACAAAAATACATGCCACGTTTCAATTTAGTCATTGTCATGATGTGTATTAGCAAAGTAGATGGTGAACCAGTGATGATATATTCTCTTTAGTAAAATTATGGTGATGTTTCATAGAGTGACAAGGCAAAGATGACTTGTTTTATATGAAAAAAAATATTTTTGTAGTACAATAATATCTTAGATCTATTAGACATTTTCAAAAGATATATCTACATTGCGGCTTCTCTCATGGCTGTTGCCTCCGCCATACTCACAAGCATGATTTGAAATCCTCTCAATCAGCGACGGAGGGTGAAGGATCTTAGATCTATTGGACATTTTCAAAAGATACTAGAAACAGGGCGCGGCAACGCCTGCTCTTATACCTCCCCTAGGTTTGGTAATTGGGACATTATTGCAAATAGGCTCTTCCATCCGTTTCAATACAACATATTTGTAAAATAGTTAGCTGCTAGCTGGGATTAGAGTCCGTTTGAATTCAAGAATTAATTGCTAGCTAGCTAAAAATTAGTCTGCATTTGAATGAATGCTAATAGGTGAGCTAAGTTTTCATACAAGTCTTTAACTGAGTCCAACACATGTATATGTTTTTGACATGTCTAGATAAAAAGCACTGTCTCTGCATCTGCTGTAAGATATGCAAGGTTTCCTTAAGCATTTTCAGACGCTCTAACATGCTTGGCCACATTTTCAATGACCCAATTATCACCATATAGAGAAATTGTTTGAAGATGGCTTGCCATTTCTCTACTGCCACTTGTGAACCACAGGTGAGCTAGCTTTGGAAATCTCCCATTCACTGCACAGTAGTATATAATCTGTAACTGGCATTAGTTAACGGGTAAATATTTTTTCATGGTAATATTATTTTGTTACCATAGAACATATACAGCAGATTTTTTACAACGATATTAATGCAGGCATATGTGATAGTGTATATGGCTTTTACATCCTGTAGTGGCAAGGATCCCTCAACTAGATTGCAACTCTGAATAGATCAGACATATTGCAGCTACTTGATCTAATGACAGTGCTTTTTTTGCCTGTATCTTCATCACTCTTAGCATGTGTTCGTCCACGGTAGAAGCATTTATTTACTCACATGATTTGAAATCCTCTCAGTCAGCGACGGAGGATGAAGGAGAATTGTTTGATGGGGGGGGGGGCGGGAATTCTTTTTGGGGGGGGGTGTGTTGTTGTTTACAGTGTATTAAAAAGTCACAATTGCTATGATTAAGAATAGGCAACTGAGCAAAATATGCATGCAATGCATGATGATATGCACATTTACACACGGCAAAGGCCGCCACTAGGCTCCTTCTCTGCTCTCAATATGCTAATTTCGGTGGTATATATGAATCTCCTTATTTCTACAACATAATTGAATTGTTTGAAGCGAATCTTTTGTTTAGATTTTGCTTGTACTTGTACCTACTCATTGTATTTCAAAATTTACAGGTCAACTAACTTTTTCATGAGCCAAGCTTTTTTTATTTTTGACCAAGTTTGTGGAAAAATGTTTCGCTAGGTGACTCAAGGTGACCCCAATTAAAACTATCAAAGGTTGTATTTTACTTTTTAACCGAAGGTTGTATTTTACTAGTTAAAGTGACGTAGATCCTATACAAAATTGAATTTGCTTTTGCTTGGTTGCGGTAGAAAACCAGCGTTGCAGTAGCCGGATGCTCAGATTTATAGAACGAAATTTGACCCCAAAAAATAGAATAATAGAATAATAGAACGAAACAAAAAAGCGCCGCTTCCGGGGATCGAACCCGGGTCGTCCGCGTGACAGGCGGAAATACTCACCACCATTCTACAACGACTTTGTTGTTAGTAGCTCATGAAATTATTTTATAAATATAATATGGGAGGTGAAACGCGACCCTTGCACAGTTGCACCTGGGCGCAGCAGCTAGCCGGCCATCGGAATCGCGCTGGTGGAACCAATCTCAGCTCATTACTTCCTGTATAAGCAGCATAGGTGCTATGCCATATTGCATTACTCCGTACCTCATATGATGGTACAACATCATTTTTTTTTCTACAAAATTTATTGTGTAAATCATTTCTCCGAAGCGATTAAGGCCGTGTTTCTGACTTCAATTGCTTGACTACCAGTCTACCACTTCCTTTTTTTCTTTTTGCAAAAAGCTTGACTACCAGTTCTAAATTGCAGGATAAGGTAGTTTGGGTTTGCAATTAAGAATTGATGGATGGGATAACGGAGAACCGGTGAAGGATTGAAAGAAATTGAGCCGACACACAAAAATCATGTCAAGTCAAGCATGTCTATGTTATGGGTATCTAATTAGTTGGTTTTTCAATTGTCCCCCTTGATTCATGTACACTAGAACATGGCGCGGCGTTGCCGCGCTAAAGTAGCTCCTCTTGTTTTTTTAATACGTAATATGTGTGTATATTTATATTAAGTGTGTAGTGTAATATGTTTTGGATAGAAAATTATTTATTTAGAATTTTTATTTATTTTTGTTGATTTTTATCATATTTAATTACTGAAATATGATTGTATGTGGTCTGTGATATAAATTTAGAAATTATTTTGATTTTTGGACGATGAAATAGAGGTGCAAAATATTTTGGTAGACTTTAGGGTGGTTCTAGTTTATTTAGAAATTTTTTATAATCTTTCTCGAAAGGAAAAGTGTTTATTTTATTTTCTAGGTACGTTTCTCGTGTACCCGTAGCAATTCCCTGCATGAACAGTGCACATTGTCAGATGAACAGTAGACGCGAAAGCGATTTTCTGTGTATGTTTCTCGCAATTCACTTGCGAACAGTATAAGCTGTCAGATAAACAGTACATATGAAAGCGACTTTTGAGGCATCCGATCGAGACCCAACAGTCCATATTTTTTTTTTATGACGTGGCCGACGCCGTTTCAGTACTAGTAAAAGATGAGCGCGTGAACAATTAATTAAGATTTTCATGGATATATTTGTGGATAGATAGCTAAAGATAAAAGCACCATGACACCAATAATGCTACGATTTTTAGCTTAAAAAAGATGTGGGTTGGGAGGAGAAGATCCATTTTGATCAAACCACCATATTAGTTAGGTAGCAGCAACACGGATTGTCAAAACCATATACCCAAGTCAAAAGGTATATGGCATGTAGACAACCATCAACTGAGTCTTTAAATTTCCCATTGCAATGTGTTCTTTTGTAAAAAGTAGGTTCATCTCTTGTCATAAGTTTTTTCACTAGCCTTGCTCATAAACCTTGGAAGCGCAAATGTTGTTGCTTCTACAGGTAAATTCGAACCTCTGCAAAACCACCAACATATGTGATCTTGAGCAGGGCTGTACCTGTGATTTGGGAGACCCTGAACGAAACTCGTGAAGTGGCCCTAAAATCTATAAGAAAATAAGATAACAAAAGTATAATTTTACTTTATTTTAAAGTTTGCAATATACGTTGTTCAATTCTTACAGTACTTAGAACATATCAAATCTTGATGCTAAAACAATACAAAAGTACTTAAACAACAAACTGGCCATATGTTTTACTGAAAAAATCATTCTCCTAGTGTTCTTTGAAATGAAGTCTTCAATTATATCTTCATACTTGATCATCTTCAAGATATTATTTTCAAGTGCTATAGTTGCGAATCCAATGAGTCTTTCTTGTGTCATTGCACATCGCAAGTAGGACTTCAATATCTTGAGTTTAGAAAAGCTCATTTTCTGCAAATGCAACGGTAATAGGGATGGAAACTCTGTACGCAATAATGGCTTTTGCGAAAGAACCATGCTGTTTTAAATATTTCAGACTATCAAGAGGTCGCATAAATCTACCAATATGATTTTGAACGAACTTTAACTTCTGTTGCAACTTGCAAAGCTTTTGAAAAGTCCGTTTCTCTGTACTTGTTGAAAAAGGATATTAGCTCTTGTACATTCTAAATTGCAGTATTAATAATCATATCCTTTGCTTGTAGCTGCTTGCTGATCAAATTAACAGCGGATAATAGTTCATACCAGAGTATTGCCATGGACCATTTAATTTCTACTTAGAATATGTACTAAATTTAGAGGCTTCATACGAGATAAATATTGCCACTGATGGACCATTTAATGTCTACTTGGTAGTATATGTACTAAATTGAAGGCCTTGAATATTTAGAGGCCCGGAACAGGTGCACACTTTGCACCTGCTGATATACGGGGCTGTCTTGAGACCCTGTGTCGATGTGGAGGCTATTGATTCATGGTAGTTTTCACCAAGTAGGCTACCATGAATCGTTATGCGTTGGAGAAGCCGTGATAAAAGTTCAAAAATCTGTGATGTAGACTTTGTAATGGAACGTAGTCAACAGGAGGAAATTATCGTTTCCTTAGCCAACAAGAGAGCGAAAATTCCATTTGCTTAGCTACAAAAAGCTACCCAAAAGACGGACTTGGTCCGCAAGAAGGTGCTTCGACGGCCAGAAGCTGCTACGCCGACGCCCCGGCTCCGCTGCGCCCGGCCGGACCCGGATGCCGGCGAAAGTCCTGGCACGACACGCGTCGCCAGGTCCCGTGTCCTCCTCCTCGCGATCTCTACCTCCGCGGGCCCAACGGAGGGACATCAGTGCATGACTGGGAAGAAGCGACCCGCGCGGTTCTCCCACCGATCCATCCACCCCACGCTAGCTTACACGCGGGCCCCGCATTGTGTGCCGCACACCACCCGTTGCCGCGTGGCCCATCAGGGCCCCGCACGCAGCGTTACGTCGACACATAGCTGCGCGAATTAAATAAGGCAAGATTAACGCAGGCAGGACGGACGGATCACACGGCCCAGCGCGACCGCACCGACGGCCCAGATCGCTCCGCGCCGCGCATAAAGCGCGCGGCTCGAAGGCGTCGGGCAGAGAAAAAGCGAAAAGCTTGTTGCTGGTGTTTTTGCTTGACTGCTTGTAGTACGGCAGCCGCGTGCGGAGCAAGGAGAAGGAGGGAGAGGGGACTAGGGGAGCGAGCGAGCGGTGGCAGCCATGGCGGAGGAGCACAGGGAGGAGTCGGGCGCGTCAGTGCTGGACAAGATATCGGACAAGTTCCACGGTCGCGGGGGCGGCTCGTCGTCGTCGTCGTCGGACTCGGACGACGACCGCTCGTCGGCGACGGCCGCCGTGAAGGCCAAGATCTACCGCCTCTTCGGCCGCGAGAAGCCCGTCCACTCCGTCCTCGGCGGAGGCAAGCGTAAGCCTGGGCCTCAAGGCTCTTTTCCTCCGATCTCCGCTAGTGGGGCTCTGTCATGTTTGGTTTAGTATAGATCCAACCGCGTTGGGGTCTGCTCCACTTGTGTTTAGTGTTGGTGAACTGTCAATCTGTAGCCGCACCGCATTTGTTGACAAAATACAAATTTCTGGGGGAGAGATCTTTAGCGTGAGGAAAACCGCTCGACTTCCGATCCGATGTGGTTTGGGTCAACTTTCTGCGGCATTGACTCCACGATGCGAGTATGACGTGATCAGATCACTGTCTGTCACTGTAAGATTTGCTTCTATTGCAGGACTAATTAATCGGGTGATTCTATAAGCTAGTATGATTAACTTCGGGTGGTTCTAATATAAGCGAGTAACGGTAGCTCGCTGGTAATTTGTAGGATGATGTACCTTTAAACCCTGATTCGTTGTTTGTTTGCCAGTGAACATTGTTCCCAATTGTTTATTTGGTGCTTTGTTCGGATGTGCTTGTGAGGTGATTTTTAGCATGTGTTACCCTGAAACCCAGAGATTCTGTTTGTTTGCTAGCGAGCATTGTTCCCAATTGTTTTTTGGGGGGCTTAGTTCTGATGTGCTTGTGATCATGCTTGCAGCGGCGGATCTGTTTCTATGGAGGAACAAGAGGATCTCTGGTGGGGTGCTCGCAGGCGCAACTGCCATCTGGCTGCTGTTTGAGGTCATGGATTACCACCTCCTCGCCCTGCTATGCCACTGCCTCATCCTCACCCTGGCCATCCTGTTCCTCTGGTCCAATGCCACGACTTTCATCAACAAGTGAGTTAGTGGGATCCCTTAAAACTTCTGCAGTTATTTGCCTTAATAAGGTTTTTTTTTTGTGCTGGTAATGCTAATTTAACCCTGCTTACATGTTTA
>JALGXP010000034.1:0-155471 GCA_023333625.1 Bothriochloa decipiens | reverse complement strand
TGTGCTTTTTTTACATTAATTGTAGTTGTGCTTTCTATTGCACACAAGATATTTAATTTATTAAAAATTTATTGTTCCTAAAATGTTCTTGCTAACTTTATTGTTGTCACCTTGCAGAAGCTATGCAATTTTGCTACCAACAAGTTTTTGAAGGTATACAGTGGACATGTGAACAGACAATATTGCATCCAGTCTGCGTTTTCTGTTACGAATGGCAAGTACATTGTCAGTGGATCAGAAGACAACTGCGTGTATATATGGGATCTTCAAGGGAGAAATATTCTTCAGAAACTAGAAGGCCATACAGACACTGTCATCTCGGTGTCCTGCCATCCAACAGAGAACAAGATTGCTTCTGGTGGCCTTGATAATGATAGGACTGTAAGATTATGGGTTCAAGATAGTTGATCAACCTGCAGGTGTGAACTTCGCTCAGACCAGACCTAAACAGCACTTGTATAAATGAGAATATGTCTGGCTCCCATGGATCGTCCTTTCAGATACGTTTACAACTTTACACGCAGAAAAAAGATATTGAGCGTGCAAGCTTTGTTTTAATCTAATGTGTTATCCTAAGTTGTGAACGACGAAAAATCAACATTTGTCCTAATGCTGTGATATGTTATGCCCAACGGCTATATTCCAATCAGTATTGGTGCCCGTAGTTTCCAAAGTTTGCCTTGTTGCTAGGTGTCTATAAGGCACGCCTCATCGAATTGCAAATGCAAACACACACACTGTCCCAAGTACCGCATAGAAATGCAAATGCAAGCACACACATCCTATCATGTACCTATAAGTCTCCCACACATCATCCGCCACTGAAATAATAGTTCATTAAATCCTAAAATCTAGAAAATATACACGAGTACATGTGCCAAGTTGGGACTTGAGCCCGAGTAACAAAGGTATCAACAAACGAACCTAACCGTGCAACCTAGTTAGGTGTGCAACGTATATAAGTGCAACCGAAAGATCTTATTAGCTGCAACATTTCTGACAGGAACCCCTGACCCCCGCGTCGTCTCTGAGGCGACACAGGGGGATCCCGCCGCCGCCTCTCGGGCCCTCTCCGAGAGCCACCCCGGCCGCCGTCGCCGCTCCTCGTCGGCTTGCGGTGGTGGCGACCCGCTTCCCTTCCTCGTCCCATCCTTTCCCCCTCCTAGTCCTCCCCAGGCTCTCCCATAGTTGTTCCCTCCCTTCATCCATCTCCATTGACGACTGCGACGGCCGGCCACACGGGAGGGTCCGGCCCTTCGACGGGCAGTTCAAGTGGCTCTGGGCCTGGGGCAGCCGTGTGGGCTGCGCCTGCGGCCGGGGCTTCTTGGGTGACGGCAACTGGATCTGGATCTGGCTGCCAACACCCTCCTCCCCTGCGGCGGCTGATCTGGACGATGGCCGTTCACGGGACGTCAGTTTGGGCGAAAACCCTGACATCTTACGCTGGGCCACACACCTTGTTGAAGGCGTCGTCGAAGTTGTTGTACCCGTGGGCGTTCAAATAACTGGTGAAAACCTAGCCTGGTTTCTACGGGCCGGCGATGGTGGCGCAATTGGCGCGTCGTTGAAGTTGTTGTTTGTCAGGGCCGGGATTTCCTACCACGTGTTACTCTGCTGCGCAGCTCAAGATGGAGGTGACGCTCGATGGCGTAACAGCTCAATTTTTGGTGGGAAGGCTTGTTTCTGCACCAAGTGCTTTGTGTTTTGCCTTGGAGAAAGCATCCAGTCTTCAATGGTGGTCGGTGTCCAATGTTTTCAGTATCTTTTTTTAAGGTCTGACAAACGTGTTTTTGCGGCTTTGTCTTGACGTTGGTGTTCTTATTCTAGTGGAGTCGTCATCATGTTGGTGATCTTATTCTAGTGGAGTTGACATCACGGAGCAAGCCTGTTTATCGCGTAAGACTACTCAAGCTCCTTGTTGAGATGTAATTTTTTTGCCAGTTTCTTTCTTTTTAATTTTTCTGTTGTAATAATTTGACCTTAATCTATCCACGGATAGATGAAGCATAATAGTTATTTCTATCCTTTGTGAAAAAAAATATATAAGTGCAACCTAGTTTGTTTTCAAGGGGCTATTGTTACCACCGGAAAAATAGCACCTTTAATCCTAGAGTCCAGATAATAAAATATGAGCATTGATGTCAAGTCGATGAATTAAGCGAGATTGTCACCACGAAGAACCTAACCAATTAAGTTGCTTAGGCTAAGCTGCTGGAGAAGCGACATGGGTTTCTTTGTAAGACCCTATGCATAATTCATGGCTCCATCATTATGTGGGTGCGGATTGTCCTAGTATTACGAAGGATTGAATCAAACATTTGTGTTTATTTATAATCATACACATCTAGATAAATAACCACCAATGTCGCCCCTCGGAAACTTAGGTCGCTCGAAACATCCACCGTTTTTTTTAGACGGCATCGTTACGCGTATTTCATTAAGAGGAAGAATTCAGCATTACACCCAATCGACCACCGGTAAACAAGGTTATCGGGAGGTCACCACCAACCACCAACGGCCCCGCACAAAAGAGATTACATTGTGAAAAACATCAACCAGGCGCAACACTGCTACGCTAAAGAAGCAGCCCACGCACGCAAGTGGCGGTTACTCATCTTTGATCAATCCCGCAAGCCGTGTCGCCGGCATAGCCATCGTCTGGAAAGTCCTGGCGTTCCGCTCCTTCCAAATGAGCCAGCCAATGAGGAAGGAGTCGAACCCACGGCGAAACAGCTTGGGAATGAGCTTCCGACACCGAGTCCACCAGATCATGACCGGCTCAGCGCCGTCCAGCGTGAGGTGAGCGATGTGGAACCTGGCGAGGCAAAGACTCCAAACCTCACACGACTGTAGGGACATCCCAAGAGGGTGTGGTCCATCGTCTCAGATGCCTGGTCACAGAGAATACATGTATCTGCATCCTGTAGCCCGTGTCGGAAGCGGCGGGCAGCCGTCCAGCCGCGATCGTGGAGCACCAGCCAGAAGAAAAACCTCACCCGAGGAGGAGCTGCAGTCTTCCAAATAAAGCCTATCCCCCAGTGGGGTAGAGTAGCCGAGGAACATGCCGCCCTAGGCCGACGCCACCGAGTACGAACCATCTGCGGTGAGAGAGGTGGACATCCGCCAGGAGATCACAAAGCATCATATCGAACTCAATAAAGAATTGCATGGTGAATGCGCCACCGAGGTGTCGAACCCATGCGTCTCCCACCAGTGCATCAGCGACAGTGGCCACTTTCTTGCGGGGCCGCACAGCCGCAAAGAGAGTGGGCACTAGGTGCCTGAAGGACGAGCCACCGATCCAGGAGTCCGTCCAGAAGAAGGTAGAGCGTCTGTTGCCGAGGTTGAGGACTGTGGCGGCCTGGAACAGAGCCAGCACCACACATACACGGTGTTCGCCATGATGGACGGAGAAACCCTCTCGCTCATCATCAAGAGCGAACGATCCATGCCCATGAACAAGGTGTGCCCGCCTAACCCAGGCATGGGTACCATGTTCCTTTTGCCCAGATTACTCTCGGTACGCCGTGTACGTGTACCTTCCGTCAAAATAATCGCCTGTGGGATAGTCGACACAGTGAACAAGGATGAGCTCTCCCTCCTTGTCAACTAGATGCACCAGGTGTGACCATAGAAACCCACCTTCGAAATTGAGAGCCACTACCAGCTGCGGCGGTCGGTTCACCATGGACGTTTCCAGCACCAAGATGTTCTTGAAGGTGACGCAGTAGAAGCGGCCCGCAAAGGACATGACAGACTTGAGGTTATTTTCGACGGATCCCAGCTGCATCCAGCACTCGTCACCGGGCTTGGCGACGGCTATGGCAGCCCTGCCGTAGTGAAGCGCGAACGTCGAGTCTCCGGTGAGGTCAGCGCTCCTCAGGGGGCAGCAAGAGACGAGCATGAAAGAAGCAAGAGAGTATACCAGTCAGGATCGTGCCACTGCTCGCACGTACACATGTACGAGTGCCCTGTCACTCGTGTGCTTTTCTCTTGGTGTCTAAGGCAAATGCTGCTAGCTAGTACCAGTAGTTGGTTAACACGTAGTAGTACAACCTTCATTTTCACGTAGCCAGACTTCTCTGTTCTTTTTTCTTCCTTCTCTTAAAATTGTGGTGGCATCGAAGATTGTGTTTTACTTAACCATAAGTGCCCAACCTTCGAACTTATTCGCAGGAATTGTTCGTTGACATTCGTGTCTGATTGGACTGGTAAACAGTCATGTCTTGACTTATTTCTGTTTTTTATTTTATGTTGTCATATTTCTGCCTTTTCCCATATCTGACCAAGCTTATGATTTTAGTATGTAGCTTGTGCTGAAGGCTTGATATACGTGCCTACAACATCCAGACATATGCTGTACACTATACCTTACAACGTAAGATGTGATGCTGTACTTTATATTCATGTTTTTTTTTGGTGATTTTCCATCCATTGGCTTAATCGCACAATGTTTCAGTTGCTGTTGACAGTACAATTAAGCTAATGGGAGCTGGTGCTTTTGGTTTTCATCCAACCCTAGAGCGACGACGCCCATCGGCCTCGCCGTTCTGGACTTCTGGGGCCTGGGCCTCCTCTTACCCTCGCGTGCCTTTTTTTTCCCTTGTAGTTTCGTGGGCTGGCGTGAGGCTGCTCTTAATATTTTTTCTCTCTCTCGTATTTTCCATTCGAGAAACAGAAATTAACATCAGATTTTTCGTAGTCCGGTGAAAATGGACAGTGTTGGCGCTCGGACTCTTATTAGATGAGATCCATCGGACGCCATGCACACAAACGCCACGTAAAAGCAGAAGCCCCCTGCCCCAATGTGTTCTGTTCGTCCGCCTTTCCCACTCTCCGCAGGCTTGCGTCCCCGCGTCCTGTCCTGCCCCCAACACCCGTGCGCCCATCCTTGTGCATGTTCGGCGCATGGGAGGGGGAAAGAGCACTACGCCGCTGTTGTCGCGAGAAGGCACGCAACACGTACACGTACGCCCGGCGTGGTGAATGTGGAAAATCGACTGTTACGACATCTTATATCGTCTATTGCAACATCAAGAAAACACATGTTGCAATATGTCAAAATCGACAGTTGCAACGTAAAAAAAAAAAAACACATGTCCCGACATCTTAAAAATCGATACTATTGTAATATCCAGAAAAAGATGTTACAACATTCTCAAACCTACAGTTAAAATATCTAAAAAAACATGTTGCAACATCATAAATTGACAGTTGTAACATAAACAAACGAAAACCATTGCAACAATAGGTTGAAGAAGCTAAGACATTTTGGAATATGTTATTGCAACACCACAGACAAAATTATCTTCAAAACCGCTCTAGGGAGGTAAAATGCACTGTTTAAAAAGTTGAGGGAGTTGTGTTACCCGGTTTTAACGTTCAGGGAGAAAAAACATACAAATTGGGAGACAAAATAGACTTTTTCTGGACTGAAATTATCATCAGATTTGTCGTTAGTCCAATGGAAAAAAATCAACGGAGCAGAATCGGCAATCTAAAAAAGCCGAAGCCATTTCATAGCCCAACAGACCGCTTTGGAAGCCCATTTGAGGAGTCTGATGGGGACGTGATTCCCTGATCTTCCGTCAGATTGAGATAACTATCGTTTTGGTGGAGCACGACACACCGATCCGGCTTCAGATCCAAAGACCCGAACCCTGCAATCTTAGCACCACGACTCCTCTGGTTATCAACCGTGTCTCCAACCGGTTGACCTTGCCACGAAGGCTAATCCCTGCCTGAGAAACGAAGAACACAAGCAAGAACTCGAAAGAACGCAGCTCAATTAATGGGACAGTCTGCAAATGAATGATTAAGCACTCGAGTTGGGGTTCCACAAACCGATGAACGGCGGCTGTCGATGGACAGAATAATCTAAGCAAAACCCAAAACCTAACGACGGCGGCGGCGTATGTTTATAAAGGACTTAGGGTCGTCGCCTACCCTGGACGCGCCCACTAACAGGCTCATAAACGATACACGGCCCATTGGACCAAAATAAGGTGACGCAGCACCAAGACAGATTCGGAATGCTGACTTGCTTCGACAATTCCCGTGGACTCCGAAGAGGTTTTGACGTGAGACCACTTCTATTGGCTCCCTTATGAAGTTAGCTTTTTAACCATATGTAGAACGTCGAAAACGGAGTCCGTATGAGTCCGTATGACCAGTTCTAGTCCAGGCTGGTCTGGCAGTCCAAAACAGACGCGAAATCAGCTTGTGTTGCATGCCCTTGCTGGCCCAGCTCGTCTCCAACTCCTCGCCCAAGTTCTTCAGAAGCCTCTCCATTGTTCCTAAGCAATATTAAATCATTAGGTAGTAATCTATTCTCAAAAGTATGAAAAGTATCGCTTAAAAACGAGCTCACCTGTAAATGTAGTTGACGCATTCGAGCTCGGGTCATTGGGCCTTGGAGAGGATCAGCAGGTGCACAAGAAGAAGCGATGTCCTCATCATCCTCCCCCTCTTGAACTGGAGTCGTCCTCGACTCAAGCTCATCTTCCTCTCCCAAGTATGGTTTTAAATCTGCAATGTTAAATATGGGACTAACCGCGAACTCGGGCGGCAACTCAAGTTTATATGCATTATCATTTATTTTCTCAATTATTTTATAAGGACCAGCACCTCTTGGCATTAATTTAGACTTACGCAAATCTGGAAATCTTTCTTTTCTTAAATATAACCATACCAAATCACCTGGTTCAAGTTTTACTTCCTTTCTACCTTCACTTCCAGCAATTCTATACTTCTCATTCATCTTTTCAATATTTATTTTTGTTGTTTCATGCAGTTTTCTAATAAATTCAGCACGCTCCATAGCATCACTATGCGTTCTCTCAACAGATGGTAAAGGCAAAAGATCAATTGGAGCACGGGGGTTAAAGCCATACACTACTTGGAAGGGACTTACCTTTGTTGTAGAATGTACAGCCCTATTGTATGCAAACTCCACATGAGGCAAACACTCCTCCCACATCTTCAAATTACGCTTTAAAATTGCTCTCAACATGGTGGACAATGTGCGATTTACCACCTCAGTTTGGCCGTCAGTTTGTGGATGACAAGTTGTAGAAAACAGTAACTTTGTTCCCAATTTATTCCACAAAGTGCGCCAAAAGTGACTCAAAAACTTCGCATCGCGATCTGAAACAATAGTAGAAGGCATACCATGCAAGCGAACGATTTCTTGAAAGAATAGGTCAGCAATATGAATGGCATTATCACTCTTATGGCAAGGAATAAAATGTGCCATCTTCGAAAAACGATCCACAACCACAAAAATACTATCCCTCCCCCTCTTAGTCCTTGGCAATCCCAAAACAAAATCCATAGAAATATCAGCCCAAGGAATCGAAGGGACAGACAGCGGCATGTACAAACCATGTGGGTTCAATCGTGACTTAGCTTTTTGACATGTGGCGCACCGAGACACAAACCGCTCAACATCGCGCCTCATTTGTGGCCAAAAGAAGTGTGTGGACAGCACCTCGATCGTCTTCTTGGCACCAAAATGACCCATCAATCCGCCGCCATGGGCCTCCTGCAACAACAAAAGACGAATGGAACCAACTGGAATGCATAGGCGGTTAGCTCTAAATAAAAATCCATCGTTCATCACATATTTATTCCATGTGCGTCCCTCTTTACAATTCTCCAAGACGTCTCTAAATTCAACATCATTAACATATTGATCCTTAATTGTTTCAAGCCCAAAAATCCGACAATCAAGTTGAGACAACATGGCATATCGTCTAGACAAAGCATCAGCAATAACATTGTCTTTTCCTTTCTTGTGTTTGATAATATAAGGAAAAGATTCAATAAATTCAGCCCACTTAGCGTGTCTACGATTCAATTTATTTTGTGTTCTAATATGCTTCAATGATTCATGATCAGAATGAATAACAAATTCTTTAGGCCATAGATAATGCTGCCACGTTTGTAAAGTACGAACAAGAGCATATAATTCCTTATCATACGTGGAGTAATTAAGAACAGGCCCACTTAATTTTTCACTAAAGTAAGCAACGGGTTTACCTTCTTGCATCAAGACGCCACCAATGCCAATACCACTAGCGTCACACTCAAGTTCAAAAGTCTTACCAAAATCAGGAAGTTGCAGCAACGGTGCATGAGTAAGCTTGTCCTTCAAAAGAGCAAAGGACGCCTCTTGTTCTTCTCCCCAATGAAAAACCACACCCTTTTTCGTCAACTCATTAAGCGGGGCTGCAATAGTGCTAAAATCCTTGACGAAGCGCCTATAAAATCCTGCAAGTCCATGAAAGCTCCGGACTTGTGTCACTGTAGTGGGAGTTGGCCAGCTCCTTATAGCCTCCACCTTCGCCTCATCAACTTCAATCCCCTGCGAGGTAACAACATAGCCAAGAAACGAGACTCGTTCGGTGCAAAAGTTGCACTTCTCGAGGTTACCAAACAAACTTGCAGCTCGCAATGCTTGAAAAACAGCACGCAGGTGATCAACATGTTCATGTAAAGACTTGCTGTAAATCAAGATATCATCAAAATAAACCACCACAAATTTACCAATGAAAGGACGTAACACCTCGTTCATTAATCGCATGAAAGTACTAGGTGCATTTGTTAACCCAAAAGGCATTACTAACCACTCATACAGGCCGAACTTGGTTTTAAAAGCAGTTTTCCATTCATCGCCTAATTTCATTCGTATTTGGTGGTAGCCACTTCTCAAATCTACTTTCGAAAAAATTACAGAACCACTTAACTCATCAAGCATGTCGTCTAACCTAGGAATAGGATGACGGTACCTTATGGTGATATTATTAATGGCTCTACAATCCACACACATGCGCCAACTGCCATCTTTTTTTGGAACTAAAATAACTGGAACGGCACAAGGACTAAGGCTCTCACGGACGTACCCACGGTCCAAAAGGTATTGGACTTGGCGCTGAATCTCCTTAGTCTCCTCAGGATTGGCCCTATAAGCAGCCCGATTTGGCAAACTTGCTCCAGGAATTAAGTCGATCTGATGTTCGATCCCTCTAATGGGTGGAAGCCCCGGGGGAATCTCAGAGGGAAAAATGTCACTGTACTCCTGCAAAAGGTCAGCGACAGAAGATGGCACTGTGCTAGATATATCTTCCACAGAAAATAAAGCATCTTTGCATATTAAAGCATAGCACGTATCATTAATCTCTGCAAGATCAGATTTGGTGGCAAGCATCACAGATTTTTTTAATTTAATTTCTGACTTATTCTCAATTTTAGCATCAACAGCTAGTCTATCCTTCTCAGCTTGTACAATTTGAGCAGGCGTCATGGGTTGCAAAGTAAGTTTTTGTCCTTTATGCATAAGAGTATATGTATTACTTCTACCATGGTGGACAGCATCATTATCATATTCCCAAGGTCTACCCAACAAAAGAGAACAAGCTTGCATTGGAACAACATCACAATCTACATAATCAGAATATGGACCAAGGGAAAAATAAACTCGTGCCGTTTTAGTTACCTTGGCCTTACCTGAATCGTTGAGCCACTGAATATGGTATGGATTTTTATGAGGTCGGGTCGTTAATTCAAGATGCTTGACCAAATCTTCACTTACCAAATTGTTGCAGCTGCCTCCATCAATGATCACGCGTACACGTGTTTCTTTAATCACAAATAAAATCTGGAACAAGTTATGGCGTTGTTGCTTCTCTGCATCGTGAACCTGCGTACTAAGAACTCGCTGCACAATAAAAATTCGTTGGTTGCCAGCATCTTCGGAACTCACAATTACTCCGTCCTCATTTGTAGCATCTGCTTCGTCAGGTTCTTCATCCGAGGCACTAATGTAACCATCTTCAGTTGCAATGTATGCCCGTGTGCTTGGACATTCTCTTGCTATGTGACCGTACCCTTGGCAGCGACGGCACTGAATACCTGTAGAGCGACCGGTAGAAGCCACAGAAGATGACGGTTCCTGCATACGAGTCTTACCAGCGGTTGAAGGAAAAGATACAGCGGGTGGCGAACGCGTGGCTGCTGGCGCCGCTGCTGAAGGAGAAGCACTCGCAGCCTTAGCACCCGATGGCACATTCTTCGACGAAAAAGAACTGCCGTAGTTACTTCGGCTCCTTTGCTGTTGTGGTTGTCGTCCCTGCAATTCTTTTTCTGCAAGCATGGCAAGCTGAAACAACTGGTTGGTAGTATTATATTCCCTATAATCAACAAGATCCTGAATTTCTTTTCTCAAACCACCATAAAAACGACACAATTTATCCTCGGGTTCTTCTTCTATACCACAACGCATCATACCCTTTTGTAGCGCTGCAAAATAATCCTGAACAAGCATATCTCCCTGGTCTAAGCGCTGTAGTTTCTTACGCATATCTCGCTGATAAGTAATTGGAACAAACCTATCACGCATAGCAAATTTAAGATTCTCCCATGTTGAAGGTTTTACTTTCAAAGCAGTCCACCAGATTAGAGCGAAATCTTTAAATTCACTAGTGGCTTGTCTAACCTTATGACGTTCAGGTACAAGATGAGCAGAAAATTTTTGTTCTACTATCAGCTCCCAATCTAAATATTCCTCAGCATCATATTTACCAACAAAAGATGGTATGGAAAATTTAATTTTAGCATATGGATCATCGTTACCTTGATGTCTATTACCTCCCATACCAATTGTATTCTTCATCTTGCGTCTTCTGCGTAAGCGGTTTTCGTTTGTCCTAATGTGATCAGGAAGGCCATCGGAATTATAAACAACATCTTCTTCTATTTCAGGAAAAGCAGCCTCGTCATCACCTCCCTCTTGTCCTTGATCATCGTCCGGCTTGGGTGGATTGTTCTCAAGCTGTTCCACCCTTCCAGAAATCGTGGATACTCGCCTGTCCACACGTTCAACATCAATGTGGACTGTTCGAATATCCTTTTGTAACGCCTCCAGCATCCTCGACTGGTTGGTGAGTAAATCCCTGATGACCTGCAAGTCACTTTGCAAAACAGGAGTGTCGTCTGGCATGATTAGTGATTAGCAAAAACTCCTATGAGCTACTTGGGTTCAATTGGTGGAATCACACCCTCACACACGTCTTAAGCAGTTCTTACCCAAGTTCTTACCAACACATGCAGAGGATGGCAACCGGTGGATCTCGGTTGTGATACCTGAGGATGTGGGCCACGATTGCAAGGTCTTTTTCTGTACTGATCTGAAGATAATGTGGAGCTTGGAAGGCGCACAAACAGAAAATATATGTATATATATGGCACACAACTCAGTAACAGCGAGCAATGCTGAACTCTAGTCCAAAGTACTTATGCTTGTTGCTGGCCTAACGTGTTCCAAGTACCAAAAGTGTGTGAACAAGGACAAAGGAAGTACAAGTATGAAAGAAACCCAATGAAGCACTCGCAATGTTCTCTTTCTTTTTTTTTCTTCTCGCCAAAAAGGCACTAGTAGAAATCAAACTTTTTTTTTATTTTTTCACTATTTTTTTTGTTATATTTTTCCCTGAACAAGGATGACAAAAGATGTAACCACAAAAAAATTCACCGACAACTGAGGTGAGATGTGGCCTACAGAAAATCAGCACGTTCTCTGAAAAGCGTGCAAGAACCTTGACAATTTTTTTTCTTTATCTTCCTGAATTTTTTTGGCAATTCTGATGAAACCAAACAGGCCAAAGGCCAGTTTGGGTCGGCTCCAAATGGAGTCAAGAAGCTGCTGTAAAAATTTCAGATTTTTCTGATAAACGAGTGAAAAGTTATGCCTGTTTTACCGAAGGTATCTCAAGTTATGTTTTCTCAGAAGGCACAACACGGCAGTCGGCAGTTAGGGCGAAGCGTCCCTAAACTCCAACACCGATCACAGCAGTAGGTATTCGCCAGATGATTTAAGGAAGGCTGCGATGCAAGCAACAAAGAGCGGCTGGCGACCTATCTAGGGTTTGCGCGGCGGCGAGATTCGACACAAGGCGGCTGGCGGGGCAAGTCGAATAATGTGGTGATTCGACTTGTTGTTTGGAACGGTGGAAGGGACAACGTTGAAATGAAAAACACACGACTGGACTCTAACACAACCTACCAGCAACAAGACCCTGACCAGGACACAAATTCAACATTACGGACTCTGGACTGAATTATGCAAAGGCTAAAGCGCGGAAGGGTTCTAGGACAGGAAATTGAATATGGCTTTGGACTATGGGACAAAAACGAAACACTCAAAAACTAGGGATAAACGTAAATCTGACGGTATACCTTAGCTCTGATACCACTTGATGGGGACGTGATTCCCTGATCTTCCGTCAGATTGAGATAACTATCGTTTTGGTGGAGCACGACACACCGATCCGGCTTCAGATCCAAAGACCCGAACCCTGCAATCTTAGCACCACGACTCCTCTGGTTATCAACCGTGTCTCCAACCGGTTGACCTTGCCACGAAGGCTAATCCCTGCCTGAGAAACGAAGAACACAAGCAAGAACTCGAAAGAACGCAGCTCAATTAATGGGACAGTCTGCAAATGAATGATTAAGCACTCGAGTTGGGGTTCCACAAACCGATGAACGGCGGCTGTCGATGGACAGAATAATCTAAGCAAAACCCAAAACCTAACGACGGCGGCGGCGTATGTTTATAAAGGACTTAGGGTCGTCGCCTACCCTGGACGCGCCCACTAACAGGCTCATAAACGATACACGGCCCATTGGACCAAAATAAGGTGACGCAGCACCAAGACAGATTCGGAATGCTGACTTGCTTCGACAATTCCCGTGGACTCCGAAGAGGTTTTGACGTGAGACCACTTCTATTGGCTCCCTTATGAAGTTAGCTTTTTAACCATATGTAGAACGTCGAAAACGGAGTCCGTATGAGTCCGTATGACCAGTTCTAGTCCAGGCTGGTCTGGCAGTCCAAAACAGACGCGAAATCAGCTTGTGTTGCATGCCCTTGCTGGCCCAGCTCGTCTCCAACTCCTCGCCCAAGTTCTTCAGAAGCCTCTCCATTGTTCCTAAGCAATATTAAATCATTAGGTAGTAATCTATTCTCAAAAGTATGAAAAGTATCGCTTAAAAACGAGCTCACCTGTAAATGTAGTTGACGCATTCGAGCTCGGGTCATTGGGCCTTGGAGAGGATCAGCAGGTGCACAAGAAGAAGCGATGTCCTCATCAGAGTCGACCCGCCGCCGCCGACCCGAACGGTCGAAGACTCGAAGCCCTCGCGACTCGCCTCCCAAGAACTGTAGTGGTGCCACCGCTTCGCCTCCCCATCTACCGTCTTGGTGGCTCGGTGCCACTCCTCTGCCCCAGACATCTCGCTCTGCGTCGTCGGCACCTCCACCTCGGCCGCTGCCTCCGCATCCCCCACAGCGACCTCCAACTCGTCTTCCTCTTTGGTATCCACCGCGATGTGAGTGCCCCCCTCTCCTACTACTTAGGGTTTTTTATATACTTATACCCTGATGAGATACCCGCGATGCGTGTCTCGTATTCTCCTAAATCTAGCTAAATTTGTGTGTTATAATTGGACAAATGGTGCGGGCGAGTTTAGATTTCTATTAGTTTTTTTCCTTTCGTGTTTCCATCAACGGCGGACACAGCTTTGTAATATTGGGTGTACATAATTAAAAATCATTAAGACTATGCCTAATAAATAAATATTAACAACAATACATATGATGTTATTAAATTTAACATCATAGTTTTTAATTTTTCATCCTCTCTCTTTAGCTCACTCTAACAAATCTCTAAAATTAAATCTACTTTACACTGTAGTTATGGCTCTATTCAACTTGTCAGCTTTATACAAAAGAAAGAAATGAAGAACAGGGGAAGGATAGAAGGGCTCAAGTAGAGGCTTGGTGCGGGTGAGTTCAGATTTCTATTAGTTTTTTTCCTTCCGTGTTTCCATCAATGGCGGACACTGCTTTGTGATATTGGGTGTACATAATTAAAAATTGTTAAGACTATTCCTAATAAATAAATATTAACAACAATACATATGATGTTATTAATAATTTAACATCATAGTTTTTAAATTTTTCATCCTCTCTCTTCAGGGCACTCTAATCAATCTCTGAAATTAAATCTACTTTACATTGCAGTTATGGCCCTATTCAACTTGTTAGCTTTATGCAAAAGAAAGAAATGAGGAGTAGGGAAGGATAGAAGGGCTCAAGTAGAGGCTTGAATAGAAAGGCTCAATGTAACACCCCGGCCCAGGGCTTAATAGGATTAATAGGATACTCGTAAAAATAAGTTGCAACTTCTTTTCCGGAAGCTCATCACTGAAGAACTCCGAGGTTAAGCGTGCTTGGTCTGGAGCAATTTAGGGATGGGTGACCGACCGGGAAGTCTTCCCGGGTGCGTACGAATGAGGACAAAGTGCGTAGAAAAGACTAGTGTTGTTCTGTGAGGCCAGTCTATGTCCTAGATAAGCGGCCGGATGTAAGCGGGCCCGACCTCGAGAAGGCGGGACGTTACACTCAAGTAGGGGCTTGGATGGAGTTTCTAGTTTTGTTATTGATGTAAATGAAGCATATCAATGGACATGCCTATTTATACCTGCCTATGTTCACTATGGTGTATGTGTGTCTGTGTGTGTATATATATATGTATATATATTTCTGAGATATTTTTAGCATACAAGAATATCTAGACCTAGAGTATCCTAGTTTTTGCTATGAAATATGACAAACATTATGTATGTTTACTATTTATCTAGAAAGTTCCACAAATATGCATTGCTATCTTTAACACTAGCATTTGATGTATACTTATCTCCATTAGTCGTGTATGATATTATTTTTAAAATTTTTATGCTTTTCCATCTTGGCCTCATACCCTAGTGACAAGTTTTGCTCTTCCATTATCTCGTTTGACGTGATTTATTCGTGCATGATGCCGGGTGGACAATGTGAGTGTGTTGATTGTTATGAGATTTTACTTGCCTTTTATTTCTAGGAAAACTGTCGTGAGCTATTGGGAGTCGGTGTCTGAGCAGAACGAGGTTGCTAATTTCTTCTCGGTAAGTTGATCGGAGAGGCAGAGCAAAGCAGGGACACGCGATGATTAGCCGGGTAGAGTTTCCGCTAGGGGCATATTAGGGGCAGAGATTATATATACATATTTTGTATTATTAGTTTATTACTAGCAAATATGCCCATGTGTTTCAATGGGAAAATCAGTCTTTGTCATGGACAACAATTACTACCATTTTATTCATTGTCTTCTCCATACCTTCATGGAACAAAATAAAAGACGTCATATCTCATGACACAGTTACTAACTTACTATTAGTAAAAAAATTATAATGATTAACTACCATAAATCTCTGCTAAAAAACCATAAATTTCTGCAGCGTTTCACATGTCCATGAGCACTTGAGCACACTAAGGCCTGGGAAACCACTTCTTGTCTCTCTATTTTCTCTGATCTTGCTGAGTGGTGAGCATAATCACGAAGTAGAGCTTGGTGTGAGCTCCTCCAAGCCCCTGACAATAATGCTAACATGTGAGCTTCTAGAGTAGTCCACAAACTGCGTGAAGTGGGTCAGGTGGAGCCTTTCCTTTTCAGCACGAGTAGGTCTCAATATCGTGGGTTAGAGAGATCTACGGCCACCCAAAGTGCAAGGATGGTGTGTGGTCCCTAGCGTCAAGGTATCATGTCATGTGGGGCAGCCGGAACTACTCACCCCATATCTATTGTTGTAGTCATAACTACTAATCCCCAACCATCTACTAATTGCTATTGACCACAACCCTGGTGCATGCAACCAATCCCGGCTGCACCACATGACATATCAACTATGACGTGATAGGCTTGAGGTGATGATCTTTTGCTATATGCCAGGCCATTTCAAGCAACCACCTGCATGGCCACAATGAGGTCCATTGCACATAATGCAGTGGTGAGTAGTTTAACAGGACGGCGGACTAGCCATAGTGACTCATCCATGCGGACAGTGTGGTAGGCCAGCAGCTCGATAGATGTTGCGCCGGACCCATCCTAGACAACTACGATGTTAGAACATATAGCACTAAGTTGACAAAAATTGGAACAGTATGAACAGGATTCTCTCGGTGCAGCAGCCAGCAGGTGGTTCCACTTTCAGTTGCAGCCACGACGCATGAGTGGATTCTCGGAGGAGAAACTGTATCTCAGACACTAGCATTACAACTTCTCAGACACTAGCATTACAACTGCTCTATTTCTGTTCAGAATTACAATTGCTAAGAGCATCTCAAACAGTTTGGTATTTTTTTTCTTTGCTATTTGTTGTAGTTTGTCAACTTCTAAAACGAAATAGGGAGGAGAAAAAAAAAGACATCTCCAAGAGTTTTACAAAATTAACTTAGCATTTACCAAATTATGGACCCAACTGCATTGGTCGTGGAAAAATTTCGTCGCGTGGCCTCGGTCCGGTCGTGGGCTTTTCTTCGCGCCCTCTTCTACGCGCGCTGGACAAAGGGCGCCGCCAGTCGCTGCGTCGTCGCTGCCCTGGAGATCGGTCTCCATGGTCGCCGTTGCCCTGCTGTTTGACATCGATCCAACGCCGGTGCCCTGCTGATTCAGATCGGTCTCCACCAGCGCTTCCAGGTTCCAGAATACCGATCCGGCCACACAGCAGCAACATGTCGCTGCTGTAGCACAGTGCCATGCACGTCGCTTTCAGAACCAAATTAATTCATTGCATTGATCAGGGGTACAGGACCATGCATTTTGTAACAGGAGCATGCACGTTGATCACTACCAGCACGAGGAGTCCTTCTGGCGCGGGATTATCGCGGGAGTGACCGCGAGATCGTGATTGCCAAGTCCCTCGCGGCTTGGCATATATGCGAGTTCTCTTCCTGGAATTGGCTAGTTGTCCAAAATGCCAATCTAAATTATAAAATTGTTGGATAGCTGATTTCGAAAACTTTAATAAAAAAAACAAGAATGTCAAACGCAAATGCCAAACTGTTAAAAATTTGGATCCGTTGCAGTTGGACAGAGTCGAGGACAGTAAAATAAAGTGATCGAAACCGCCATCAGTACACGGTCACCAGACGACTCGTCAAGTCGTCAAGACCACGGCGAACGCCAAGGTAGAGGATTTGGCCTTGAGTGACGAACAGCGGCGAGCGCACACGCAATTATCGTCGTACAGGGCTTGCAGACGAGCCCACACGCTGCCCCCCTGAGTTCTCCTTGGATTCAGATTTCAGAACCAAAGGTCGTTTACAAATCTTAACCTGATTTACACTTACACAGGAACACATCATATGGCATCACAAGAACAGTTCGCGGAGTGGGCGTGCCTTGTGGATGGTCTACTTCTGAGCAGCGGGTTCCTCTCGAAGAAGTTGGACGGCCGGAGCTCGAAGCCGCCGCTGAGCGTCGGCATCACCGGGAAGTCCTCCTGGTAGGGTATGTGGTGCAGTCCCAGCGTGTACCACAGCACGATGTCCTCGTCCCTGATCCCCCTGTTCCTCCTGCTCCACGCTGCCAAGCTGTCGTCCCCGGTGCTCTGGTCGGCGTACAGCCCGGACGCCCACTTCTCAGACTTGTTGTACGGCGTCACCCACACCTGCTTCTTGGTGTAGCTCGCCCGCCGCTGCAGGTACTCGTCGTCGGCCTGCAAGGACGTCGCCGTCGCCCCGGCCGGGATGAGCCGGTACCCGACCTCGTTTCCCATCCGTGTCTTCTTGCCCGGGTTCACGAACAGAAGCTCGGCGGGCACGGCGTCGACGTCCACCTGCCCGTCGGCCTCGGTCTCGGCCACCTCGCGCTGCACCGTCCAGTAGCTCCGCCTCGGCGTGTCGGCGCCGCCCGTGGCCGGGTTCCACGTGTTGCGCTTGGCGGTGACGATGTTCTTGACGAAGGAGTTGTTGGTCCCGTCGATGTCCAGGTCCAGGTGGTACGTGATGTAGTGGTCGTGGTAGATGCCGAGCGTGTTCTCGGAGATCAGCGTGCCGTGCGCGTCCTCCCTGATCTCGTCGGCGTGCGTGTATGAAGTTGCCTTCATCTCTAGGATTCCGGTGAGTGACACCTGCGACGGCGGCACGGCGCATTAGTCTATCATTTTGATTGCTGGAAAATAATCGATCGCTGCAGATTGCAAGAGACAATCTTGTTCTCGGTTGATTGGTTTGGCCGGGCTCAGCGCGCGAGAGGCAAGATATGGTACCACAAACTTGATGGAGCCGCTGGTCTTGAACTCCCAGTCCAAGATGTAGTCATAGTTCCCGGTCGACACCACCATTCTCACCACCAAGCTCACATCAGGCCGGACCTCCGTGATCTGCACCAAGAATCACGTCAGAAGACCATGTCACTTAACTCTTCTGTGTCTCAGCAGAGTTTGAGAGTGCTTTTTCACCAGTTTGCCCGGCACGCGACGTCGCCGGCATACCGCTCGAACACGCACATCATGTTCCGGAGCTTGACGGGATTCCCGTCCTGGTCGGCGTAGTAGCCGTCCAAGAACGCCGCGTTGGCCGGGCAGTCGTCGCCGGGCTGGAGCGGGTAGGCCCAGGGCCCCAGGTCGTACTCGCCGGCGTCCATGTAAGAGTGGTCGTACCAATCCTCCGTCGGGTCCATGTACGGCACGAAGATCTCCGACACGAAGCCGCGGTACAGCACCCGCCGCCGCAGGCCGGCGTCGGCGTCGTGGACCGAGGCCAGCGAGATGACCGTGGCGGCGCGCATGTGGAAGCCAACGTGGAACTCCCAGCTGGCCCACCTGCAGTACCACATGCCACGTTCAAAGTTCACTGTAGTAGCATTTGACTGTCATGGATCGTCGCTAGCTGTTCTTGTATGTAATTTTTTCCCCGGATCAATTTGGGAACAAGTTCGTGTCATTGTCACCAATGAAACAAAGTCGTCGAGGTGTAATCATCCTTGATGGATACTCGCGTAGATCAGGTGCATTGAAAATGTGTGTATTGTTTTCTATTCGCAGACGAACAAAAGCCAAGTTGATAACGGCCGGCCGGCTTACCTGATGACATGGCCGTCTAGGTGGAAGCCCCTGCCATGCGGCTGCACCACGACGGCGGGCGCCGGCACCTGCCCAGCAGGAAGTGGCGGGCCAGCCTTGCCCGCCCGGTAGTCCGTGCCGTCGGCCTTGGGCACCGGGTACGCCACTCTGTTCGTGAAGCCAACGATGGCCACGCGCTCGAGGTCTGCCACCATGGTGACCCCCTCGATCGGCCGCGCGTAGTAGTTGGCCGTCTCGCCGGCCACGAAGCACTGTATCTTCGCTAGCCTCCTCGCCGACGGGGCGCCGAACCAGCCGACGGGGAAGTTCGAGCAGACGACGTCGTCCATGCGCAGCCCGCGGCGGCGCACGGACTCGGCGAACGGCATGTAGGCCCGCGCCAGGTCCAGCACCGCGAGCTCCTCCTCGGCCGTCTGCGTCGGGAACCCCGCGCCGCGATGGACGGCGTGGGAGAGCACGGTCGGGGACGAGGCTTCGGTGACGTCCACGCGGAGCTCGTGGGACTGGCCACCCGCGCGGGCGATCACGAGCGCGCGCCGCGGGAGGAGGAGCCGGGACGACGGTTGCGAGCCGGCGGCCGTGCCGTAGGCGTAGGCGAGGACGTCGGGCTTGTCGGGCTCGTCGAGGCCGACGTAGTGGAAGTGTAGCGGCCTGGCGGGGACGAGCGGGGACGCGAGGACGGCAGTGCGCACGGTCGTGATCTCCGCGGCTGAGAGCGGGTCGAGCGGGTGGTGACGATGGGAGGAAGCCGCTGCTGCCCCGGCCATGGTGACCGAGAGCACGCCGAGGATTACAACAGGAAGCAGGAGCATGGTGAGGAGTGCCATCTGGGACTGGGAGATCATCAGCTAGCTGGCAGCAGTCGAACGTGAACTGCGGGATCACAAATGAAAATGGCCAGGGGCATATATATAGCTGTGTTGAGTGGCCAAGCATTGTTGTCTTGTTGTTCACTTTTGTCAACGGTCCAGCGTCCAGGTCTCGCGCAGGATATGCTTGCAGACTCGTGAGCAATGCAAAGTCATCTCCATTTGGCTGGCCTAGGCCAGTTGCAAACTTGCAATACAGAAACAGCCCTCTGAACAACGGGGTGGCAACAAGTCAACACGTGAGGAACTTTTTTTTCTCGAATATACACTGACAAACTTGAGGTGCATGGTATGGATCTACCTTGTACAGAGCAATCAAGAAATGCCGCACTCGCAACACGCGCAACGCCTCCCTCGACAGTCGACAGTCGCTAGTCGTCCGTGTGGTGTCCGGCGCGGCCATTCCTGCACGTCCGTGTGGTGTCTCTACTGCTTGATCAGTGTAGCGTCCATGAGAACGAGACGATTCTTTCCGTCCGTCCTGTGTTTTCATCGTTCCTCTCCGTCTCCGGTTAAAAAAAGATCAGAACAGAAGACAGAGGAGGCTACAAAGTGCCAAACTGTCAGCAACAGGGAGAGACTCTTATGTTATGGTGATGCTATCACAACATAAAAATAACACAAGCAAAAAAGAAAAAGAAATTTTTAAGTCAAGTGGGGATTGAACCACTGACGCCAGGATCAAAAGCATGTAATTTTATTTCTAGAAATTTATCAACGAATCAAAAGAGCACAAGAACGGATAGCATGAATACAAAGGATGTTTTTGTTTTTCTTGAAACTAAACCTCTTCTATAGGTTCAGAGATGACGAGCGTAATGTGTGAGTATGTGACAAATGGTTGGCAGCAGTCTCCGCCAACCCTGTCAAAAGAGCGGGGCTCAACGCTCCCACCCAACTACTGAACTACCCAAGAGATGAAGGGCAGCCTTTAGTCGCTTGCGGTAGAAATATACGGTGTCAGTTTAATTTGATAGCCAGACCTAGACGGGGATAGTTTTACGCGTTTCTAAAATGAAAGAAAAAATGAAGAACTTTTTATAAATAGATATTTCTTAGCTCATGAAAACCTATCCTGCTCACAAACTGAACTATACTAGTAGAAATGATGGGGGTGGCCTGCGCCAGTGGGGGCGACTATAAGTTATCACGTGCTACATCATCTGGAGAAAACATCGGACAGTCGAACAAGAACTTGGCAAGTGCAACTGGTATTGTAATGGACTCAGGGACATCAGTTTTCCCAGGGGACAAATTTTTAGTGCTTTGCTTCCACTGGTGATGGCTGGATTGTTGTCGGATCATTAGATGGGAAGATTCACTTGTATTCTAAGAGCTCTATGAGGATGACAAAGACAACTTTTCCTGGGTTGGGTTCACCCATTAGTCATGTTGATGTGACTTATGATGGGAAGTGGATTCTTGGGACAACATTTAGCATTGTGGGAGAATAGGTAACTGCATTGTGCCCCAAGGCTATCGAAGCTTAATCCACTAGACTCATTTAGCATGGAGGGAGGATTCTCTTGGGTGATAGAATGGGAACCAGGAGTGACATCTTGTGGCCATGGTCTGGAAGTACAATGTGGTGTGGAACTTCTTGCAGGTCAAGAACAGACACCATGAGTGCTACCAGTCCTAGAAGGGGCTAATCTATCTCACTATTTTGGCCAAAACATCTAGAAACAAATTAGTCGACATCCAAATAGTCCACAAGCAAATATCTGTGACACATGGACACACAATGCCATCACAAGCGACCTTCAATAGCAAAAACTACAATGATGTTGGCAATGTTAACGTGGTAATTGTTACAAATCGTTCATGCTTGAGCACACAAGCACACACACACTTGACACTAGAGTGGATTAGAGAGATGGAGATGGGTGAATGGAGGAGGAATTGTTCTGTATTTCTTTCTAGCTCTGATGTTTTACATGATGATAGTGACCCCTATTTATAGAATGTTAGAGGGGTGAATCCCTAGATAGGGATTGATATAGTAGAGTAAGAACACTTTAGAATTACATTGTACAAAATATCCATGCTTTGAGTTTTGTACTTGCTTTGAGATTTGTGCTCTAGAAATATCTTCCTCCTCTTCTTTATAATTTGGCCACAACTATTTTATTTCATAGCAATGTTGTACTAATGCTCTTATTTTTTTTATGTATAACTTTTTTTATTCAATACTACTCCCTCCGTTCTAAATATCCTCGCTCTCACAAAGGAAGGTATTCTCTCAAGCAATACCTACACCTCCCAGAGTATTCTTGTGAGATTCAAATGAATTTTCATCCCAAAGCATAAATGGCCCAAATGTCACAGTTGGCAACTATGCTTCCTCTCATCCTCGTCGTCGTGCTGTCCGTCATCGCCGCGGCGTCGGCGGCGTCCTCTCGTTCCCACCCCTACCCGCTCGACCCCCTGACCCCGGAGGAGATCACGGCGGTCCACGCCGCTCGTCCCCGCCCACCCGCTGACCTTCCACTACGTCGACCTCGACGAGCCCGACAAGACTGACGTCCTCGCCTACACCTACGACGGCGGCGGTGGCGACGGCTTGTTCTCCCCACCTCCGGCCCCGTCGCGGCGCTCGCTCGTGATCGCCCACGCGGGCGAGCAGTCCCACGAGCTCCGCGTGGACATCATCGCCAGTACCAGCAATGACACCTCCTCCGCCGCCACCACCATGCTCTCCCACACTGTCGGCGTTAGGAACCCGGGGGCGTCCTAAGCCAACGAGTAATCGTATGTGTGTGTAACCCGTCGGGATGGGTGATGCAAGAAGAACACAGCGATTTATCCTGGTTCGGGCAAAGAAGGGCCCTACGTCCAGCGGGGAGAGAAGATTTGTATTATCTTGCACCTAAGTGCTTGTACAGGGGCGGATACAAGCGAAGGAGAGGATTCGAGGGGGGGTCGAGTACAAAGCGAAGGAGTTATTCGGAGTCTAGGAGTCTGCCTAGGGGTATGTTCGGTTGTCGTGAGATCGTTGTCTGAGTCGTTCTCTTCTGAGTTCTTTTCATTGGGTCTCCTGGCGTCCCCTTTTATAGGCCAAGGGGAGGCACAGGGTACAGATGTCCTGGCTCGATGACGCGGTGGTGACGTCGCGGGTCGTGGTGGTCAACTCGAAGCCTCTACAGGGACGTGCGCTGAGCATGGCTCGTTCTGTAGCGGCATGGCTCGGAGTTGACAGCCGTCCTTCGGAGTCATGGTTGCTGACCAGTGAAAGACGTGATCCCTGTAGAGGACGTGCGAGTTCCTGTTGGGGTCGTATCGGGAGTTGTTGGCGCAGCTTTCGAAGTCGATGAAGGTTGACCGGAGTGCGTCGATGCGTACTCGAGGCCCCGTCGAGGGGTAGCCTCGAGCGTAGTGGTTGAGCGAATAAGATCGAATCGTGGGAATCCGACGTCGGTCGTTTGTCATGTAGCGTGTCGAAGGGGCCTCGAGCTATCTAACAGCGCTGGGTATGGCGTAATAGTGCCGTGCAGACCGATGCACGTCCTCAGTATGGGCAGTAAAGCGGGATTTGACCGTCGTACGGACCACTGTGCGAACACTGTGGCCATACGATTTGACGAGGTTAGGTAGTTTTGTATTAAATGCGCTACCGGACGCATCGGGAGTGGATCGATCGAGGGGGGGCTCGATCCTCGAAGTACCGAGACGCCCGTCCCGTCGGGGGCCTCGACACTTAACGCGGGATGCTCCCATCTCGAGCGGTCATCGGCCGGTGACGTCAGCGTATTGTCGAGGGTCAGATGGTGACGCCAGTGATTCTGTCGAAGGTTGCGGCTGTACTCTGTTGTGGGCCGGCCCAGTGTGTATTTGCCGATGGGCCTGGTGGGTCGAAGAGGTACGGCCTGGTCGCGTGAGATTAATTTGAGGGCAAGCTCAGGGTCCAACCGAAAACAAAGAAGGTTTAGGGTATCCCTACTCTCGGTAACCGACAGTAGCCCCCGAGCCTTCGTGTAAGTGTTGATACTTATACGGAGGTTCAATCAAATGGATTTGGAGTGTTGGTCGTTTTCCGAAGGGTGCGCGCGAGCGCACCCTTCGGGTGTAGCCCCCGAGGCCTCGGGTGAGTAGAATACTCGCCGAGGTCTTTTTTATTTTTGCGTTTGGTCGATGTGTACTTAAATGATCGAGCCCCCGGGTGGTTGGACCCTCTTTCGTCGAGGCCACCCGGTTGCGAGCCCGCTCCTTAGCTTCTTTCGTCAAAGCCGGTCAGGTACGAACTTGACTTTTTCGTTCGACCCTCACGAACCCTTTCGATCGGGTAGAGGGGGGAGAAGCGTTGTGCTACCCATGCTCGAGCGAGCATCAACGTCTCAAGTGAGCTACTATCGGGAAATTCAAGTAAGAGCTCGTGCCCTGTTCGATAGGGGTCGACTAGTGGCCCTGAGGCGCTCTTATTCGAGCAAAACAGTGGGTCCCGCGGATGCCAGACCCTTTCGATCGGGTCTGGTGGCTCGATGCCTCCCCTCGAGGGGATTCCGTCGTGGTCCCTTAGTTTTGCCTTGAATGTGTCCGAGGAGGCCTCGAGAATTCGTTTCTCGAGCAAGGGACTCGCGTCGGCCCCCTCGATCACCCCTAACTCCGGTACTCGAGGGCGGCTGTCGAACCCTTTCCGAGGGCCAGCCTTCGCTCCCTGGAGATTTCGAGGGCCTGGGCCTGCATCCCGTGTCGTGGGAAGATCCGTCTGTGGATAACTCCTCCTGTCCATCACGCGTGCCTTTTTGCGCAGAAGCCGGAGCGGCGTGGTAGTGGGTGAGTCCTGTACTTGAAGCGTATTTCGAGGAGGATAATGGTCAGTTCTCGTTTTTCAAGAAAAGATTCGAAACGACGTGGCCGTAATATCACGGGAGTCGGAACGGTGCGGTCGTGGTGGGGCCAGCCTGACGCCTGATTCGCGGACGCTTGACATGTGTCCATGGTCGACGGGAGTCGAAGGGGTGAATACGAAACGGCCCTGTCCATGACGCACAGGAATCAAGAGGAGAGTGCTTTGGGTGCATTTAATGCGGGGACTTACTGGTCGGGTAAGCGTCGGCCGTCCGTCAGTCTTCTGCCCCAATAAAAGGAGGCACCCTTCGTAGCGTTGCTCTTTACTTGCTTTCCTGCCATTTTTGCATTCGCCTTCCTGCGCTTGTTCGCTTTCCTTGCGCCCGCCTCCCTGCGCTTTCCTTCCTTGCGTTCACCTCCCTGCGGAGATAGGAAATCTTCCGGGCCGCCCGTCCAGCGAAGAGCTCCGTGCCCTTGCCATGGCGCCGCCGGAGATTCTTCAGCCTGCGGCGTGGGTTCCCTCGGAAGTGACGAGGAAGGAGCTGGAGGGGTTGGTGGCGGAGGGGCTTCTTCGCCCCATCACCAACAGGGATGAGCCTGAGTGGCTCGTTCCGCCGAAGGAGGACCACGAGCCGAACCCACCGGAGGGCTACATGGTCAGCTTCGTCAAGTTCCACCGGCTGGGCTTCGGCGCCCCGCTGAGCCGGTTCATGCGCGCTCTCACTCACCACTACGGGATCGAGCTTCAGCATCTTTCCCCCAACGCGATCTCCTACGCCGCCATCTTCACCGCAGTCTGCGAGGGTTACCTCGGGGTGGAGGCGCACTGGGAGCTCTGGCTCCACCTCTTTTGGGCGGAGTACTTCTCCAAGAGCGCGTCGGCGGGGGTGCGGAGGCTGGTGCGGGCCGGATGCTGCAACTTAGTCGTGAGGAAGGCCGACGACTTCATCCCCATTGGCCTGACTTCGAGCCACGGCCCTTGGCCCTCGAAGTGGTTCTACATCAGGAATGATGAGGGGCTGCTGCCTCAGTACACGGGGCGCGTCATCGAGTCGCGTCTCCACAACTGGGGCGCCCCAGTGCGGGACCACCAAGGGAGGCTTGAAGACCTCCTCGACGCCCTGGCGACCCTTCGAGGGCAGGGGTTAACTGCCGGGGTCGTTGTCTCGGCCTTCCACCATCGACGGGTGCTCCCCCTGATGCGGCGTTCGCTTCGCATGAGTCAGATGTTCGTTGGAGCGGAACTCAGGGGGAGCCGCATGGTTGCCGGGGCTATTACGTCGGAGAGCATCGCCAAGAGGGTTCGAGGCACGGTGTCGGGCCCCTTCACGGCGCAGGACGTCAATCGCATCCCGATGCGACCGGATCCCGGTTACCCCGAACTGGTGAGTGTATTGCTTCGTCGAGCCCTTCTTTTTGTTTCTTTTCACCTTACATTTTTTGGGCTTCGCGTGTAGGGGGAGCTCGACTACGAGTTGTCACTGCCCCCCGTTAGGGAAGATGTCGAGGCTCGTCCGATGGGGCTTCGCGGCGCCTCGTCGGCAAAGAAGACGAAGGAGGAGGAGAGCAAGAAGAGGCGAATGCCTAGCCTCGATCTCTCTGCGGGCGAGCAGCGCTCGGCTAAGCAGAGATGAGAGGCGAGGCCCGTCGAAAGGTCCCCCTCTGAGGAATAGGGGGAGGAGTGGAGCGGAGAGGAGGAGCATCTCTCGACCCGGAGGGTCGCGGCTGACGCCCCTTCGACGCAGGGCGCCGCTGGTTCTGAGGGGTCCACGGAGGGGCCCCGTGAAAGTCACTTGGCCCTCGAGGCCGGGACGGTGGCGCTGGCCTTGGCCGCATCGGCGGCGGCCTCTGCTCGTGGGGCTGCGGGCCCTCACGGCGTGACGCCGCCGGCAGCGACTTCGAGCCTTTCGGGGGCTGGGACGCGGCCGTCGACGGGGGCCTCACGAGCACCAGGAAGGTTCCCAGTGGGGTAAGTTCTTTATTCCTGGGCAATTTTATACTTCGCGTCTTGATTCCACGCGTCTAATTTTTCTTTCCTCACAGGATCAAGCGCGGGCGGACACCAACCGGGCCCGCTCCGGCCAAGCGCCTTCGGACGGGGGCTGCGACAGAGGCGACGGCGGTCACGGCGGGTCCCGCCATGGGCCCGGTTCTTTCGGCGACGAGCGCCGCCTCGACTCCCCCGTCGATTTTGAACGAGGGGGTCGTCGCTTGGGTCAAGGCCGCACGTGCGGCGTTGGCCCGGGGTGTCGAGTCGGTTATCGGCGAAGCGGCCACCGAGCCTGCGGTGGTTGTGGCGTCGAGCCCCCGAGCCGGGATGGCCGTCGACGCGCCGGGCAGTATGCGGGAGCGCCCCTCGGATGACTCGCGGCCGGGGTTTTCGCAGGCGGCGCCCATCGTCCTTGAGGCCGAGGAGGGCGAGGCCTTCGTCGACGGAGGGAAGGAGAAGGATGCCGCGCCCCCCTGTCGCCACCGAGGTCAGGGGTCGTCGAGCCCGAGGGTGCCGTGGCGGCCCCGTCAGGTGGGGAGGCGAGTGTCCCCGTGCCTGCCCCGGCGGATCCTTTTGTTGAGCGGGAGGAGACGCAGGCCGGTTTGCTGGCACTCGTGCCGTGGGAGGGTCCGTCTCCCCCCGCGGTTCCCGAACACCGTCCTGCGGCGGGCACGACCGTCGATGCGGAGGGTGCCGGAGCCGAGGCGGCGTGGCGGTACTCCGAGGCGGAAACTTCGGGATGGGGCTCGGAGCCTATCCGCGTCCGCGACCCCACGAGTCACGACGCCCCCTCGCGGGAGGTGGATGACCCCGCCGAGCTCGAGTGCTGGAGGGCCATCGAAGAGGAGCGTTCTTGCCTTCAGAGCTCACTGAAGGCAATGTTTGGTCTTGTCAGCAACAACCTCCACCAGCGCCTCGGGGTAAGCGTCCTTCGAAGTTATGGAACTCGGGGTGCGTTTTCTTTATCGATGATATGCTTTGTCCTTCTTGCTCTTAGGATATGAGAAGGCGCTCGAGCATCAAGTCCCATCTTATCCACAGCGCCAAGGATAAGTGGAACCAGATCCCCGAGCTCGAAGCGGCGCTCGAGTCCGCTCGGAGTGAGCTTGAGAAGGCAAATTCCGAGACCGCCTCGGCCCGACAGGTGGCCGCCCAAGCCAAGGAGGCCGAGGCCAAGGCGAAGGAGGAGGCGGGGAGGGCCCTTGAACGGGCGAGGTCCGAGGCCAGCGACGAGCTGGCAAGGGTTAGTGCGGCCCTCGAGGCGGTGCAGAAGGAGCTCGAGGTCTCGGTCTCCGAAAATGCCAGGATTACCGAATCCTGGCGAGAACAAAGGCGGAATGCCATTTCGGCAGGCGAGGCCCTCGAAAAGCTCAAGGAGGAGAACGCGTTGATGGTCCGGGCTAGTGAGGCATTTGCGAACGAGTATCTCGCTCTGCAAGACACCCACACGAAGCTCGAGACCCACGTCGTCGGTGAGTCTTCCTTCTTCTCTTGAGGGGTTTTTGCCTTAGCCCTCTTTCTTAAGTGTTACTGACTCCGTTTGTTTGTTTTCAGCCTTGGAGGAGGAGCTGGATCGGGCTCATCACGACCTCGGCCTGCTTCAAAAGTCGTACACGGCCGAGGTGAAGCTGACCGGCGAGCTCGGCGGTATGCTCGACATGGTCTGTGATAGCCTCGGCGTCCCTCGTCCTGAATCGGCCGCGGATGACGTCCATGGGGCCCCTCTCCTTGACCGGCTGTTCGAGCTCGGCCGCGTGGTTAAGGAGAAGGTGCGGAGCGCCCTTCATGTCGGTGTGAAGCGGGCGATGGCGGTCATCGGCTCCGGCTACATCTACGACATGGAGGTCGTATCCCACGGCTTCGTCAGCGACCCTTCAAATACTGACGAGGAGAACGAGGCCGTCTTCATGGGGTTGGTCGAGGCTGCCGAGGAGCTTGGCGGTCGTCTTGCGAGCCTCTTCGAGCATGAGGTCCTTCCGCCTCCTGAGGGTGATGGCCTGTGAGCCAAATCTGGGCAAAGAGGCCTTTGTAAGAAATTTTGTGAACTTTTGTTCTCGAGGTCGCGATGCCTCAAGCCAATGTACATTTATATTCGTTCGTATATGTCTAAGTGTGCTCTAAGTCTTTTCTGTCTCCACTGCCTGATCGGGTCTTTACTTTTATCGATTTCGTCACACGATCGCGCCCTTCGAAGGGGGGAGTGAGTGGAGGTGCCGTAGCCCTGGGGCATTGGCGGTCTCCCGACCCGACATCCCTCGACCTTTTGGACCATCTCGTGTCGTCTTCGGCCTAGTATTAACCTATGTCGAGGCATATCGAGGCAGAGTGGACCTTGAGACTTTAAGTCCTTTTCTTTCTCGTGTTCCTGATGACGTTTCTTACTTAGTGAATTCGACGCATGTTCGTGCCCCCCGTCGGGGAGCGAGTGGAGGTACCGTAGCCCTGGGGCGTAGGTGGTCTCCTGGCTCGACATCCCTCGACGCTTAGGACATTCGCATGGCGTTTTCGACTAAGTATTAGAACGTATCGAGGTGCGTGGGAGAAAATAGACTTTTTGAGTTTTGAAAAATCAAGTTTTTTGGGGACTCCGGGGGGTTCCCCCCTTTATAGCCCCCGAGGGAGGTTCAACTCTGAGGAAGCAGAGTCGAGGCTACCTCTTGCATGTATAAGGAAATTAAGCTTGTGATCGAAAGCATTTCGTTATGCGAAAATGTAAGGAGAAGGCATCGACTAGGGATAGAAACGACGTAGCTGGTCGATGTTCCATGCGTTGGTGAGGATTTCGCCTTTGTCGTTAGCGAGTTTGTACGTCCCGGGCTTTAGCACCTCAGCTACGGCGTATGGACCTTCCCATGGCGGCGTCAGCTTGTGACGTCCTTTGTTGCTCTGTCGTCGACGTAGGACGAGGTCTCTAACTTGGAGGTCCCTCGGACGCACGTGCTTGTCGTGGTAGCGTCAAAGTTTTTGCTGATACCTCGCGGAGCGAAGCAGCGCCATGTCTCGAGCCTCCTCGACCTGGTCGATGGCGTTTGCGAGGGCTTCTTTGTTGGTTTGCTCGTTGTACGCCTTTAGTCGAGGGGAACCATACTCGAGGTCAGTGGGGAGGACGGCCTCGGACCCATAGACCAAGAAGAATGGGGTGAACCCCGTGGCTCGACTAGGTGTTGTCCTTAAGCTCCATAGGACCGATGGCAGCTCCGCGGCCCATTTTTTTCCGTGCTTGCTGAGGCGTTTGAAGATTCTTGGCTTGAGTCCCTGCAAAATCATGCCATTGGCGCGCTCGACCTGGCCGTTAGTTCGAGGATGAGCAACCGCGGACCAGTTCACGCGAATGTGATGGCGATCGCAGAAATCCAAAAACTTCTTGCCAGTGAACTGTGTGCCGTTGTCAGTGATGATGACATTCGGGACACCGAAGCGATAGATGATGTCGGTGAAGAACTCAACCGCCCACTCGGAGCGGATATTCCTGATGGACCGGGCCTCGATCCACTTGGTAAACTTATCGATGGCAACAAGCAGGTGGGTGAAGCCTCCAGTTGTCCTTTTGAGGGGACCAACGAGGTCGAGCCCCCATACGGCGAATGGCCATGTGAGGGGGATCGTTTGCAAAGCATACGCAGGGAGGTGCGTCTGCTTGGCATAGAATTGGCACCCCTCACATGATCGGACGAGGCTGATGGCGTCAGAGACAGCGGTCGGCCAGTAAAAGCCTTGTCGGAAAGCGTTCCCGACGAGGGTCCTGGGCGCAGCATGATGACCGCAAGCCCCCGAGTGTAGGTCGTTGAGTAACCTTTTGCCTTCCTCAACGGTGATGCAACGCTGCAAAACTCTGGTCGGGCTCCGTCGGTAGAGCTCCTTGTCAAGACCGAAGAGGAAGTAGGTTTTGGCCCTTCGCGCAATGCGTCGAGCCTCGTTCCGGTCGTCCGGCAGCTCTCCTTGAGTAAGGTACTCGAGGAAGGGCTCACGCCAATCGGCTTCGTCGCTTGCTCGAGGGGATGATACCTCGAGGTCCATGACCTCGGCCCCGGTCGAGAGGGCGGGGGTTGGTTGAGGCTCGATCCCCTTGGACGGATGTTCATGTTCACCCGCGAAGTCAACTGACGGCTTGTAGAGATCTTTTACGAAGACATCGGGAGGCACGGTGCCTCGGGTTGACGCGATCTTTGCGAGCTCGTCGGCGGCCTCATTGTAGCGTCGAGCGATGTGGGTTAATTCGAGGCCGTGGAATTTGTCTTCCAGTTTGCGGACCTCTTGATAGTACGCTTCCATTTTAGGTTCGCGGCAGCTCGATGCCTTCATGACTTGATCGACGACTAACTGCGAGTCGCCCCAAGCTTGGAGGCGTCGAACCCCGAGCTCGATAGCGATGCGTAGTCCGGTCACGAGGGCTTCGTACTCCGCGACGTTATTCGAGGCTGCGAAGTGGAGTCGAATCACGTAACGCATGTGAACCCCGAGGGGCGAGATGAAGAGCAGGCCCGCGCCCGCTCCTGTTTTCATCATCGACCCATCAAAGTACATGGTCCATAGCTCGGCCTGGATTTGTACGGGCGGTAGTTGAGTGTCGGTCCATTCGGCCACGAAATCTGCCAGCACCTGCGACTTAATGGCCTTTCGCGGTGCGAAAGTGAGGGTCTCGCCCATGAGCTCGACTGCCCACTTAGCGATTCTCCCTGTGACCTCCCGATTCTGGATTATCTCCCCGAGGGGGAAGGACGAGACCACGGTTATCGGGTGGCTTTGGAAGTAATGTTGGAGTTTCCGCCGTGTAAGGATTAGAGCGTACAACAGCTTCTGAAGCTGAGGGTAGCGGGCCTTAGTCTCCGAGAGCACTTCGCTGACAAAGTAGACTGGCCTTTGAACTGGCAGGGTGTGCCCTTCTTCTGCCCTCTTGACCACTATGGCTGCACTGACCACCTGGGTGGTTGCGGTGACATAGAGGAGGAGGGGCTCGGCTGGATGAGGAGGTACGAGGATCGGGGGCGAGGCTAGCATAGACTTGAGTTTTGAGAGGGCCTCCTCAGCTTCGAGGGTCCATTCGAAGTGCTCTGATTTCTTCAAAAGGCGGTAGAGGGGCAACGCCTTTTCCCCGAGACGGGAGATAAAGCGGCTCAGGGCCGCCAGGGATCCTGTGACCCTCTGAACGCCTTTGAGGTCTCGAATGGGCCCCATCTTGACGATCGCCGAGATCTTCTCTGGGTTGGCCTCGATTCCGCGCTGAGAGACTATGTACCCTAAGAGCATGCCTCGGGGGACGCCGAAGACACACTTCTCGGGGTTCAGCTTGATGCTCTTCGCCCGGAGGCATTTGAACGCGGCATCGAGGTCAGAGACGAGGCCCTCGACTTTTTTGGTCTTTACCATGATGTCGTCCACATAGGCCTCGACCGTCGAGCCGATGTGTTCTCCGAAAACGTGGAGCATGCACCGCTGGTACGTTGCCCCGGCGTTTCGGAGGCCAAAGGGCATAGTAATGTAGCAGTACATGCCGAAGGGGGTGATAAAGGAAGTCGCGAGCTGGTCGGACTCCTTCATCCGGATCTGATGGTAGCCAGAATCGGCGTCGAGAAAGGAGAGGGTCTCGCATCCCGCCGTCGAGTCAACGATTTGATCGATGCGTGGCAAAGGGAATGGGACTTTAGGACATGCTTTATTCAAGCCGGTGTAATCTACACACATCCTATATTTCCCATTTTTCTTTTTGACTATTACAGGGTTAGCTAACCATTCGGGATGGTGGACCTCCTTGATAAATCCGGCCGCCAAGAGCTTGTTGACTTCTTCCCCGATGATCCTACGCTTCTCCTCGTCGAAGCGGCGCAGGCGTTGCTTCACCGGCTTAGACCCGGGGCGGATCTCCAAGGCGTGCTCGGCGACTTCCCTCGGTATGCCCGGCATATCTGAGGGACTCCACGCAAACATGTCGGCGTTCGCGCGGAGAAAGTCGACGAGCACTGCTTCCTATTTGGGGTCGAGGGAGGCGCTGATGAGCAGCACCTTTCCCTCGAAGCAACTCGGGTGGAGGGTGATCTTCTCCGTGTCCTCGGTAGGCTCGAAGCTGCCGGCATGTCGCTTGGGTTCGGGGATCTCGTCGGCGAGGGCCTCGAGAGTGGCTGCAAGCATTGCCGTCTCCTCGAGGGCTTCCGCGTGTTCGACGCATTCGACGTCGCAGTCGTATGCGTGCTCGAAGGAGGGGCCGACGGTGATGACGCCGTTGGGGCCCGGCATCTTGAGCTTGAGATAGGTGTAGTTGGGAACTGCCATGAACTTGGCATAGCCCGGTCGCCCAATGATCGCATGGTATGTGCCTCGGAACGGGACTACCTCGAACGTGAGGGTCTCCTTTCGGAAGTTCGAGGGAGTACCGAAATACACCGGTAAGTCGATGCACTCGATGGGAATAGCCTTCTTGCCTGGCACAACGCCGTGGAAGCCCCCAGCACTGAGCTTCAGCTTTTCCCTTGGGATTCCGAGGAGGTCGAGGGTCTCGGAGTAGATGATGTTGAGGCTGCTGCCTCCGTCCATTAAGACTTTGGAGAAGCGAGTGTTGACGATGACAGGGTCGACAACAAGCGGGTAGAGCCCCGGGTTTGGGACGTGGTTCAGATGGTCATCACGGTCGAACGTGATAGCCGTCTCGGACCAGTCCAAGAATCGAGGGGTGGCGACTTGAGTGGAAAATACCTCCCGACGCTCCCTCTTGCGCTGTCGAGGTGTGAGCCGGGCGGTAGGTCCCCCGTAGATCATGAAGCAGTCCTGAACCTCGGGGAACCCATCATTCTTGTCGTCATTCTTGTCGTCGGGCTCCTCCTTTTCCTCTTCCTTCCCTCGAACCATACCCCCGAAATGCCTTTTGATCATCCGACAATTTTCGAGGGTGTGGTTGGCCTGGCCCTTGTGATACGGGCACGGTTTCTTGAGCATCTCGTCGAAGAGACCCTTTTCGGGAGGGCCTCGAGGCTTCTTGCGCTCGACAGCCGCCACGAGGTCATCGTCGGGGGTGTCTTCGCGCTTGCCTCGTGGGTTCTTCTTCTTCTTCTTGCCCCCTTTCTTGCCGCCCTGGTTCGAACCTTCGGGGTTGGCCGCTTTGGCCGGCGTCTGGCCTTTGCTACCGTCGAAGAAGGCACCGATGGCCTCTTCTCCGGCGGCAAAGTTGGCCACGATGTCCATCAATTCGTCGGCGGTCTTTGGAGGGGTGCGCCCGAGCTCCCGGACCAGTTCCTTGCAGGTGGTCCCGACGATGAAAGCCAGGATCACCTCTTCGTCGGTGACATGGGGAAGCTCGGTGCGCTGCTTGGAGAAACGTCGAGTGAAGTCGCGGAGAGATTCCCCGGGCTTCTGTTTGCAGCCTCAGAGTTCCCACCTGTTGCCCGAACGCACATAGGTGCCCTTGAAGTTCCCCTCAAAAACCCTGACCAGGTCGGACCAGTCACAGATTTGGTTAGGGGGAAGCTCCTCGAGCCACCGTCGTGCGGTGTCGGAGAGAAAGAGTGGGAGTTGTCGAATGATGGCGCTGTCGTCGCGGGCCCCACCAAGCTGGCACGCCAGTTTGAAGTCGGCAAGCCAGAGCTCAGGCTTTGTCTCGCCGTCGTATTTGACGAGACTTGTCGGGGGTCTGAAGGGGCTAGGCAGCGGCGTGCTGCGAATCGCACGGCTGAAGACTCGAGGTCCCGGCGGATCCGGGGATCGACGTCGGTCCTCGTCGCTGTCGTAGCGTCCGCCCCGATGAGCGCTGTAGCCTCGCGCCTCGGCGTCACCGCACTTGCGTCTGCGGTGTTCGTTGATGTCGTGACGCGCATCGCGGGGCTCGCGGTTGTCGCGAACGCGATCGTGGTCCGGGACCGCCCCTTTCGAGCGGGGGGAGTCTACCGGCTGGGTCGAAGCCTGTCTCTCATGCCGCGAGGGTTCGTGGTGTTGCCCCGAGGCCGCACCTCGACGCCTTGAGGCAGAGCTTTCGGCCTGCTGAATGGCGGCCACCTCGAGAAGGCCCTTGATCTCCTGTTGGACTCGCTGGGCTTCGGGATTCGAGGGGGCCGGCATGTTGCGAAGGAGCATGGTTGCTGCGACGACATTCTGGCTGGCTCGATTGAAGGCGGGACGTGCAACCGTATCCGCGCCCACAATCTGCCGCTGCACTTGCCGCGCTCGAGCCCGAGCTCCTCCACGTGGGGGGTTCTGATTGTCTTGCTCGAGGGCACGCTCGAGCTGATGCAGTCGCTCTTTGTCTTCATCGAGCTTGGCTCGAAGCTCCCGGAGCTGCGCGAGCTGGGCGACGCGAGCGCCGTGCGAGTCACCCGGATCGTTGATCGTGGCAGGGGGTCCTTCCTCCTGTCCCGCCAGGAGGAGGGGCCCACCTGTTGCGACCGGTGGTGTGGACGCCTCTGCGGGACCGGCGTCGTCGTCATCGTCGTCCGACGCGGCGACTATGTCGACGTGGAAACACTCTTGCGAGGGGTCGTAGTAGCTGGAGTCGTAGTCGGAGTCGGAGTAGAGCGGGCAAGGCACGATGGTCTGCGCAAATTGTTCCACCTCCAGCCACCTTCGAAGTGCGCGAGGGCGTGCGCCGCGTGGGCGAGAGTTAATCGGGCATTAGGGGGCCAGTACCGGTTCCTCCCGGCGCGCTGCTGCGCGTGGGGGGGTCCGGTCCGTTCCCCGTCCGCTTCGAAACCCGAACGCACGATAGTGGAGTATGCCAAAGCGGCACTGTCGAGCCCAAATGGCAGCGCCGGTCGAGCGGCAAACTGCTCATGGGGCAAGAGAGCCATAGACGTGAAGGAAGCATTCGCCTGGGGAGAAGCGTTCAACCCTGGCGAGCGCTGCCCCACGTCGGGCCTAACGCGTAGTCGCGGGAGCCTCTGGGCCAGAGAGCTCAAGTCATCCACCGAAGACGAAGATGATGTGACGACCGTGGTCGTACGGCGGCGCCGCCCGCCCTGCGATCACGTCTCCTCCTTGATTGGGAAGCGTGATGATGAGGACGACGCAGGGCTCCTCGTGGAGTCCCTGAAGCGCCCCCACTCGGGTGTCCGATTGAGAGCAGGACCATGTCAAGGCTCGTGCCGAGTGACATAAACTTCAGACTCCCAAACCAGATCATCGAGCCGAAAGGGAGCGATGGTACGAGGTCCGCCATCCGAACGAAGCGGTTTGACACACAGGTCCCCCTACCTGGCGCGCCAACTGTCGGTGTTAGGAACCCGGGGGCGTCCTAAGCCAACGAGTAATCGTATGTGTGTGTAACCCGTCGGGATGGGTGATGCAAGAAGAACACAGCGATTTATCCTGGTTCGGGCAAAGAAGGGCCCTACGTCCAGCGGGGGGAGAAGATTTGTATTATCTTGCACCTAAGTGCTTGTACAGGGGCGGATACAAGCGAAGGAGAGGATTCGAGGGGGGGTCGAGTACAAAGCGAAGGAGTTATTCGGAGTCTAGGAGTCCGCCTAGGCGTATGTTTGGTTGTCGTGAGATCATTGTCTGAGTCGTTCTCTTTTGAGTTCTTTTCATTGGGTCTCCTGGCGTCCCCTTTTATAGGCCAAGGGGAGGCACAGGGTACAGATGTCCTGGCTCGATGACGCGGTGGTGACGTCGCGGGTCGTGGTGGTCAACTCGAAGCCTCTGCAGGGACGTGCGCTGAGCATGGCTCGTTCTGTAGCGGCATGGCTCAGAGTTGACAGCCGTCCTTCGGAGTCATGGTTGCTGACCAGCGAAAGACGTGATCCCTGTAGAGGACGTGCGAGTTCCTGTTGGGGTCGTATCGGGAGTTGTTGGCGCAGCTTTCGAAGTCGATGAAGGTTGACCGGAGTGCGTCGATGCATACTCGAGGCCCCGTCGAGGGGTAGCCTCGAGCGTAGTGGTTGAGCGGATAAGATCGAATCGAGGGAATCCGACGTCGGTCGTTTGTCGTGTAGCGTGTCGAAGGGGGCCTCGAGCTGTCTAACAGCGCTGGGTATGGCGTAATAGTGCCGTGCAGACCGATGCACGTCCTCAGTATGGGCAGTAAAGCGGGATTTGACCGTCGTACGGACCACTGTGCGAACACTGTGGCCATACGATTTGACGAGGTTAGGTAATTTTGTATTAAATGCGCTACCGGACGCATCGGGAGTGGATCGATCGAGGGGGGCTCGATCCTCGAAGTACCGAGACTCCCGTCCCGTCGGTGGCCTGGACACTTAACGCGGGATGCTCCCATCTCGAGCGGTCATCGGCCGGTGACGTCAGCGTATTGTCGAGGGTCAGATGGTGACGCCAGTGATTCTGTCGAAGGTTGCGGCTGTACTCTGTTGTGGGCCGGCCCAGTGTGTATTTGCCGATGGGCCTGGTGGGTCGAAGAGGTACGGCCTGGTCGCGTGAGATTAATCTGAGGGCAAGCTCGGGGTCCAACCGAAAACAAAGAAGGTTTAGGGTATCCCTACTCTCGGTAACCGACACACACCGTCCACCGTGGCGCGGGCTTCCCGATCCTCACGCTCGAGGAGCAGTTCGCGGCGGTGGCGCCGCCGCCCGCGTACCCGCCGTTCATCGACTCCGTGCGGCGCCGCGGGGTGGACATGCATGACGTGCTCTGCGCGGTGTTCCCCGTCGGCTGGTTCGGCGCCGGCGGCGGGGCCAGGACGGCGCCTAAGCGGGTAACCAAGATGCTGTGCTTCGTGGCCGGCCCCACGGCCAACTTCTACATGCGGCCGATTGAGGGTGTCACCATGGTGGTGGACCTCGACGCCATGGCCATCGTCGGGTACAGAGACCGGATGACGTACCCCGTGCCCAAGGCCGAGGGCACGGACTACCGGGCGGGCAGCACCGGGCCGCCGCTCCCCATGCTGCAGCCGGCGCCGGGCGTCAGAGGGAATGGGCTTCCACATTGACGGCAACGTCGTGAGGTAATTCAAAGAACAAAGATACAGTTCAGTATCTATGTTCTACTGTGTAATATTAAGAAATAGTAAATGCCTCAGACATATAACAACAAACATCCTAGAAAAAAGAAATTTTTCTTCTTCTGTTATTAACTCTAATAAAAAATGTAATAAAAATAAATTTAGCAAAATAATTTTTGGTTATGCACTTCTGAAATGAAAGAAAAAAATAAAGAATAGTTTGCAAATCGAAGTATACTACTCCCTGCATTCAACATTATAAATTATTTTAAAAATCTTGAAGAGTCAAAATATCTTAAGTTTAACTAAAATTATATAAAAAATATAAAAATCTATAACGTCAAATAGATATACTATAAAAATATAATTAATAGAAAATTTAATAATACTTAGTTGATATTCTAAATATTATTATTTTATCTTATAATTTTGATAAACGTTTTGTCCCTCTGACATGGAATTACAGTTTGACAGAGAGGTAGGGGGCGGCCTGCGTCGATGGGGGCGACTCGATCAACACGTGCTACAGTTTTGGGAGCAATCGCGCAGTCTCATCACTCGCCTTTCAACAGATGGCCCAAATGTCACACCGGGCAGCTATGCTTCCTCTCCTCCTCGCCGCCGTACTATCCATCACCGCCGCGGCGTCGGCGGCCTCTTCCCGTTCCAGCCCCCACCCGCTGGACCCCCTCACCCCCGAGGAGATCACGGCTGTCCGCGCCGCGGTGCTGGCCTCCCCGCTCGTCCCCGCCCGCCCGCTGACCTTCCACTATGTCGGACTCGACGAGCCGGACAAGGCCGACGTCCTCGCCTACGCCTACGGCGGCGGCTCGTCTTCCTCCCCACGTCCGCCGCTGCCGCGGCGCGCGCTCGTGATCGCCCGCGCAGGCGGCCAGTCCCACGAGCTCCGCGTCATCGCCAGCAGCGGCAACGGCACCTCCGCCTCCGCCACCGTGCTCTCCCACGCCGTCCACCGAGGCGCGGGCTTCCCGATCCTCACGCTCGAGGAGCAGTTCGCGGCGATGGCGCTACCTCCCGCGTACTCGCCGTTCGTCGACTCCGTGCGGCGCCGCGGGGTGGACATGGACGACGTGCTCTGCGCGGTGTTCCCTGTCGGCTGGTTCGGCGCCGGGACGGCGAAGCGGGTGGCGAAGATGCTGTGCTTCGTGGCCGGCCCCACGGCCAACTTCTACGCGCGGCCGATCGAGGGCGTCACCATGGTGGTGGACCTCGACGCCATGGCCATCGTCGGGTACAGAGACCGGGTGACGTACCCCGTGCCCAAGGCCGAGGGCACGGACTACCGCGCGGGCAACACCGGGCCGCCGCTCCCCGGGCTGCAGCCGCCCTCGGGCGTCGCCGTGCAACCGGAGGGCAGGGGCTTCCACATTGACGGCAACGTCGTCAGGTATTTCCAAGAACAAAAATACAGTTCAGTAGTACCAATGTTGCTCTGTTATTTCTGTTTTCTTAAGTAATCGATCACTGACCAATCGTTTAGTCTTCATTAGATGTCTGTCTGTCTCACCACCCCCACGATCTCGATTGCTTAGATGCATATTCATTTCAGCTTCGTCGTTTCTCAAGAATTTAGCACTTGGTTGACAGGCTCGAGTCACTAAAACATCACAGGCATCAAACTCTGCACTCTGCTGATGGTGTAGCAAAGGCTCAAGTCACTAAAACATCACAGGCCTCAAACTCTGCACTTTGCAGTATACAATAAAACGGCCTGCTTGCTTTGTGCATTTGAAATTTCGAGTACAGATTGAGTGGTGCACATGCAGTTGCAGTTGCACCATGTCATTGGTCCAACTTTGCAACTTGCTTATACTCTGACATTTTTCACAGAATCCAGTTCACACCGCGTGGGCTGGTCTCGTTTTTTTGCAATTGAAAATCTGTCAGAGCATTTCGAACTTCAAACGCTGCCTGATGACAGGCTGATACGCCGTATATATATATATAGCAGGCTTCATGTAGATTGCACTTGTCCAAATAAGGGTTTGCTTCCGGTCTCTGAAATGTCAAACGTACCGAATTTCAAAAAGCTATTTGGTATTGGTGTTTGGATTGCATGTCGTCCACACAAGGACGACTACAACATTATTATACACTCGAATGCGACAGAGAAAGAAACCCGGCAATAATTAATTTTGACCGGCTTTAGAACTTATTTTATTCCAACTACTCTTTTCTAATATAGATAATTAAATAGGTCATTATCAAGATAACTGCGACATGTTTTTTTTCAGACCAGTCATTACGTATTTTTCATTAAACAGAAATAAAGTTTCGTTACAACACCATAGACCCAGTAACACCCTGGTTACCAACGCTTATACCAACCAAAAGACATATAAACAATTACACGATTAAAACTATTATGCTACCAAAGGAGTCCAAATCTCCTTCTCAGGCCATCTCATTCTCCAGGCCCTCCAGATTGAGGTCCACGGCCGTGACATCGAAGTTGTCGTTGGGGAGGACATTCAAGCATTGCTGCTGGTCACTGCGATAGGTTTTTAAAGTTGTAGAGAATCAATAGTGATAGTGTAAGGTACTACTATTTATGTTTGCTTTGGGCAGAAAGATTGTGGCTATCTTTTTTTTTGAAGGTCTTGTGGCTATCTTTTTTTTTTTGCCAGGACTTTCAAAAGGTTTTAAAAAACAGTCATGATTTTTTAGGATAATCGGAAGGGATATAGTCATGAAAATTGGCGTTGGGCCAATTCTTGTGCCACTGCAGGTGGGCCAACTGGGAGTTCCACGTGGGCTTCGACATGCGCGCGGGCACGGTCATCTCGCTGGCCTCGGTCCACGACGCCGACGCCGGCACGCGGCGGCGGGTGCTGTACCGGGGCTTCGTCTCGGAGGTCTTCGTTCCGTACATGGACCCCGTCGAGGAGTGGTACTACCGCACGTTCCTGGACGCCGGCGAGTACGGCCTGGGCCTCTGGGCGTTCCCGCTCCAGCCCGGCGCCGACTGCCCCGCCAACGCCGCCTACTTCGACGGCTCCTACGCAGGGCAGGACGGCAAGCCCGTCGCCGGCGAGAACAGGATCTGCGTGTTCGAGCGGTATGCCGGCGACGTCGCGTGGCGCCACACCGAGGCCGGGTTCCCGGATCGATTGGTGAGCAAGCAGAGCAGGCAGCAGCCATCGACTCTGAATTGCAAACTGTCATGTCTGTTTTGACGACGAGATTGTTCCCGGTGCGTGCAGATCACGGAGGTCCGGCCTGACGTGACCTTGGTGGTGAGGATGGTGGTGTCGCCCGGCAACTACGACTACATTCTGGACTGGGAGTTCAAGAGTAGCGGCTCCATCAAGTTCGTGGTAACGTATCTGAATTCTGAAGCAAACTCAATTCTGCAGTGATGACAGCTTGTTTCTGAACGTTGGCGTAGGTGTCTCTCACCGGCCTCCTGGAGGTGAAAGGCACGTCGTACACGCACGCCGACGAGATCACGGCGGACGCGCACGGCACGCTGGTCTCTGAGAACACGCTCGCCATCTACCACGACCACTACGTCACGTACCACCTGGACCTGGACATCGACGGCACCAACAACTCGTTCGTCAAGAACACCATCACCGCCAGGCGCAACACGGGGGACCCGGCCACGGGCGGCGCCGACACGCCGCGGCGGAGCTACTGGACGGTGCGGCGCGAGGTGGCGGAGACGGAGTCCGACGGGCAGGCGGACGTGAACGCCGGGCCGCCCGCCGACCTGCTGTTCGTGAACCCGGGCAAGAGGACCCGGATGGGGCACGAGGTCGGGTACCGCCTCATCCCGTCGGGCGCGACGGCGGCGTCCGTGCTGGCCGACGACGACTACCCGCAGCGGCGGGCGGGATACACCAAGAAGCAGGTATGGGTGACGCCCTACAGCAAGGCCGAGAAGTGGGCGTCCGGGCTGTACGCCGACCAGAGCACCGGCGCAGACAGCCTATTGGCGTGGAGCGGGAGGAACCGGGGGATCAGGGACGAGGACATCGTGCTGTGGTACACGGTGGGGCTGCACCACATACCCTACCAGGAGGACTTCCCGGTGATGCCGACGATCAGTGGCGGCTTCGAGCTCCGGCCGTCCAACTTCTTCGAGAGGAACCCGATTCTGAGGATCAAGCCAACCAGCCCGCACGGCGCGTCCGGCAACTGCTCGTGCGATGCCAGGTGACGTGCGCCCGTGCAATGCAAATTTGATCACGAACCCTAAATCAGGAAATTGATGAATTGGTTCTGAAGTTGAAACAATTTTGATTCGCCAGGAAGATCAATTGATCTGAGCAAGGCTGTCCTTGTTGGCGTCGTCACGCACCAATCGATTTTGTTCATTAATCAGCCGGCCCAAGCCCACATGTCGTACCCATTTGCCCAAGGAATGCCCGGGATAGTATCATGGGCCTACCTGGGCCGGGCTCCCGAACCCTCCTGAATGGAACTTAGAAAAAAAAAAAACAAATTTCCCGTACTGTACGTACGGATCATGAAACGTTTCCGTATGACACGGGGGGCAGAGGGCACACGGGGGTGTCACGATCTCCCCCGGGAGAATCGGATCTTGCGGAGCTCTCATGTCATGTTCATGTTCGCCGGTAGGGCGACCTGTTACAGTGACTGGACAGGGCAGCTGCACCTGCACCTCGTCCCGGCAGCATGCGCATGCTGCCCGACGCCCGCGTCTTTTCTGCAGCCCACATTCCCCAACGCCGCGGCCCGTACCGCGTACCGGTACCCGTGCTGGTCGTCGTCCTCGTCCTCCCAGCTTGTCCTCTTCTTTCCACCACCTTGCTTTTGGTCGCTCCAACGCCGCCACCATGGGGAAAAGGGAAGGGGCAGAGGCTAGCGCGGAGCCGCGCCTGCTAGCGGCACTAGTTTACTGCTGCTGCTGAGGGATGGATTGGAACACGCTGTTGTGGAGAAGGTGACTGAGTGAGTTCCTTTTAGTCGGGGTCAGGTGTAAAACGCAAGCGAAACGGCCGCCATTGGATTGGCCTCTGTCCGCCTTCTTCATCCCCTTTCGTTGTGGTTATTGCTTGGCGTGTGCACTATCCGTCTGGTGATTTCGCCCGCCCTCCGTTGGGCTTGTGCTGCTGCCTGCTAGTGGTTCTTGATTTCGCCTGGAAAAAGGTTTGTTTTCATCTTACGTTGTTTGGGGTTTGGTTGGGAATCACAGGATGCGCCTTTCTGATCCGCGTTCTTGATTTGTTGCTATCTCAGTTTTCAGGTCCAACACGCGTGTCGCGGATCTATTCTATGATTGCTTCGGTCCTTGGAGGAATTAGGCGTCCTAGAATCCAAATGCAGAAACCAGTCTCCTGACAAAAAAGGGGCAGTTGCGCACGTTGTGTTCGTCGAAAAGCCACACCGCACTGAGGGAGTTGCAGTAGCAGCCGTCGCAATCTGACAATCGTCGCGATGAGAGATTTTGCATCTTGTCTAAGCCAAAGCGCCGTCCAGGTTGCGCATTCCTCTTCTTCCTCAAGTGGGCAGAACTTGGTGCAGTGTGCATACCTGGCACGCCTGCGCGGCAAGCCTTGCATCGTCACTGTCACCTGGAGCAAGGTGGCATCGGGGCAGGCCTTTGGCAACTCCATCCATGACTACTCCAACCGCTGCCTCTGCAAGACGGAGGTGAAGCCCTGGCTGTTCTCCAAGAGGAAGGGTTCCAAGGTCGTGGAATTGGATAGTGGCAGTGTGGAGATCGTCTGGGACCTGTCAGCTGCAAAGTTTGCGGACGGGCCAGAGCCACTCGGCGGCTTCCGTGTTGCTCTGCTCTATAATCTTGAAGTTGTCCTTGTTTTGGGTGACCTGAGCAAGGAGGAGGATCACCGGGTTCTGTTGGATGCTTTACACTCTGATGATGCAGTCATGATAGCTAGGAAGGAGCACATTTATGCTAAGAAGGTGTTTATGGCGAAAGCTCGGTTTTTGGACATCAGTCAGATTCATCACATCTCCATAGAGTGCGACACGGCAGGGGTGAGGGATCCCTGCCTAGAGATTAGGATTGACAAGAAGAAAGTGTTGCAGGTGAAGAGGCTGGCATGGAAATTCAGAGGGAACCAGACTATCTATGTCGATGGAGTTCCAGTGGAGGTGCTCTGGGATGTGCATGACTGGCTATTTGGTTCCTCGAATGGATGTGCTGTGTTTTTGTTTCAGTCAGGCCACTCCATGGAAAAATTCTTGTTCAAAACATGCTCACAGAATGAAAAGGAGGCTCAAGCGCATCGTTTTGGTTTCACATTGATATTAAAGGCGTGGAAGACTGAGTAAGCACTAGGTAGAAACATGATGGCAGGTTTCTTCAACTACTCTACTATGAATGTTGAATAGTAACAGTAGGAATCTAGGATCTAAGCAAGTCTAACAAGACCCTCTGCAAGAATTCCATGCTTGTTACATATGCTGTTGTAGTGGTAGTTGACAAGTTGAGATTCCCTTTTGCATATGCATATGATCTTTGATATATCATCAAAGGTATTTAAGACTTTGATGCTCAGGTCATTTAACATCATGTCTGACTATTTACACCTTTTATGAGAAGTTCATTATAGAATATTAAAAATGATGTCTACACTTCTGCTGTCTCTGCAATTGTTATGTCACGTGTTTAAAATGACACTCGGTACATATGGCATCAAATTGAGCAAATCTGCCTCCATTGTTCTTTCCTATCTCTTTTACTGTTTTGTTTTTACCAAAGCATAGTGGTGGCAATCACTTTCTTTTTTAAATAGTACAGCAGGGGAAGCCCCCACTATAAGAATCTGTAGTTTATAATTAATCAAAAGAAAAGAAGCTGTACAAGGGGTGTCTAATCAATTCATTCATGATTTTGCAATTCTGAGCATTCTATACTTTCACTCCCAATGTATTGCACATTAATGGATAAATGTCTAATTGAGCTTTACTAATAGATCACTGGTACAGTTGAGAACTGAAAGTTAGATGTCCAAAGCCCAACATATGCCAGTGATAAAAATAGAATAACAACGCTAGAAATGCATCTTTTCCAACACGTCCAACGATATTGTGGTAATGCTTGTTTACAAGTTGAGATTTTAATATCCATATAATTTTGATGTAGCAGGAGAGTATTTAGGATAGGGTGGGGACTCAAGTGCTCATATTTTGTATTTTCATGCTATCAGCTTTAAACCTTTTGATCAAATATCCAAGAGTACCAGAAATGATACCTGCGCTTCTGTGGGCCTTGCAATAATGGTTCCTTGCATGTTTAAAATGAGGGTAAGTACAGATAGCATTAGTTGGAAAATCTTCAGCAGATTTTGCACTAAGCCTGCATTGTTATATAAAAGATAATAGTGATTGTTATTTTTTGGGTTTCTATTATATTATTTACTTTTCAAGTGTAATGGTAGTAATCAGTTATGCCATTTCTTATACTAGCACGGGAGGTGTGCTTCACCATGTGTGCAACTGCTCTAAGCACTCACGGTAATCATGTGGGCCACCGATCTTAGCATCCATGGCCGTGCGCTGCAGAGTACCTGTTGCGACATCCCTCAAATAACGACAACAACAACATAGCCTTTTATCCTAAGTAAGTTGGGGTAGGTTAGAGATGAAACCCAAAAGAGGCATGAAAACAAAGAACACATAAATGATATAAGAAAAAATTATGGTTCAGACACGTTAATTGCTAGTCTCCAAGCGCTCCTATTCATAACTAAATCTTTAGGGATATTCCACTCCTTAAGGTCTCTCTTAACCGACTCGTCCCAAGTCAGTTTAGGTCGACCTCTACCTCTTTTTACATTATCGACCCGCTTTAGAACCCCACTACGGACCGGTGCCTCAGGAGGCCTCCGTTGGACATGGCCAAACCATCTCAACCGATGTTGAATCAATTTTTTCTCAATTGGTGCCACCCCAACCCTATCCCGAATATCGTCGTTCCGGACTCTATCCCTCCTTGTGTGCCTACAACACCATCGTAACATACGCATCTCTGTTGCACTCAATTGCTGGATATGTGGCTTTTTTGTAGGCCAACATTCAGCACCGTATAACATCACCGGACGAATCGCTGTCCTATAAAACTTACCTTTTAACTTCTGAGGCACCCTTCTGTCACAGAGGACGCCTGAAGCTTGACGCCATTTCAACCAACCAGCTGAAATTTTATGCCTAACATCTTCATCAATATCACCATCCTTTTGTAGCATCGATCCTGAATACCGAAAAGTATCCTTCTTGGCCACCACTTGCCCATCGAGGCTAACGTCTCCCTCCTCATTCCTAGTCGCGCTGAAATCTCACCTCATGTACTCGGTCTTGGTCCTACTAAGTCTAAACCCTTTAGACTCTAATGTGTGCCTCCATAGTTTTAACTTCCTATTAACCCCTGTCCTAGTCTTATCCACTAGCACCACATCATCAGCAAAGAGCATACACCAAGGGATATCACCTTGTATGTCCCTTGTGACCTCATCCATCACCAAAGCAAATAAATAAGGGCTCAACGCTGACCCTTGATATAGTCCTATTTTAATTGGAAAGTCACTGGTGTCACTATCACATGTTCGGACACACGTCACCACATCCCTGTACATATCCTTCATGAGGGTGATGTACTTAGTTGGGACTTTGTACTTTTCCAAGGCCCACCACATGACATTTCTCGGTACTTTGTCATATGCCTTCTCGAGGTCAATAAAGACCATGTGCAAGTCCTTCTTCTGCTCCCTATACCTCTCCATCAACTGTCGTAATAAGAAAATTGCCTCCATGGTCGATCTACCAGGCATAAACCCAAATTGGTTTTGGGTCACACTTGTCACTCTTCTTAGGCGATGCTCGATAACCCTCTCCCAGAGATTCATCGTATGGCTTACCAACTTAATCCCACGGTAATTAGTACAACTTTGAACATCTCCCTTGTTCTTGAAGATCGGTACTAATATACTTCTCCTCCATTCTTCAGGCATCTTGTTTGATTGGAAAATGAGGTTAAAAAACTTAGTTAACCATACTATTGCTCTGGCACCTAGGCATCTCCACATCTCAATGGGGATACCGTCAGGGCCCATCGCTTTACCTCCCTTCATCCTCTTCAAAGCCTCTCCGATCTCTGCCTCCTGAAATCTCCTCACGAAATGTCTGTTGGTGTTGTCAAATGAGTCATCCAACTCCAAGGTAGGACCCTCATTCTTCCCATTAAACAACTTATCAAAGTACTCTCTCCACCTGTCCTTGATCTCCTCATCCCTCACCAAAAGTTGATCTGTCCCATCCTTGATGCATTTGATTTGGTTGATGTCCCTCGTCTTCCTCTCGCAGATCCTAGCCATCCTATAAATGTCCTTCTCCCCTTTCTTCGTGCCTAGTCGCTGAAAAAGGTGATCATACGCCTGACCTTTTGCTACACTCACCGCTCGTTTTGCAGCCCTCTTTGCTATTTTATAGCCCTCAATGTTGGCTGCACTCTTGTCATGATGGAGGCGCTTGAACCACTCCTTCTTCTTCCTAATAGCCCTTTGCACCTTGTCATTCCACCACCAGATGTCTTTCGCTTCTCGTTTGCCTCCCCTACTCACTCCAAACACATCCGAAGTCACCTTCCAAACATATGTTGCCATCTTTAGCCACATGTCATCTGCATCTTCTCCTTCTTCCCACGGCCCCTCATCTAACATCCTCTCCTTAAATGTTTGCGCTGCTTCCACCCTAAGCTTCCACCATTTTGTTCTCGCAATCTTGGCCCGATTGTCCCGATGGACACGTACCCGAAAGCGAAAATCCACCACCACAAGCTTGTGTTGAGGGACAACACACTCCCCAGGTAACACCTTACAATCTAAGCAAGCATGTCTATCCCCCCTCCTTCCAAGGATAAAGTCGATCTGACTCAGGTGTTGTCCGCTACGAAAGGTCACTAGATGGGATTCCCTCTTCTTAAAGACGGTGTTCGCTATCAACAAATCGTAGGCCAACGCGAAGTTCAAAACATCCTCCCCCTCTTGATTTCTACTACCATACCCGAAACCCCCATGCACCCGCTCGAAACCTACATTAGTCGCACCTACATGGCCGTTGAGGTCTCCTCCTATGAAGAGTTTCTCGCTGATAGGCACAGTACTAACCATGCTATCGAGATCTTCCTAAAACTGCCTCTTGGTGCTCTCACAAAGATCTACTTGTGGGGCATAGGCACTGATCACATTTAGAGCCAAATCTCCAACTACCAACCGGACTAGGATAATCCAGTCGCCTTGCCTCCGCACCTCAACTACTCCATCCTTAAGGCTCCTATCGATCAAGATGCCTACACCATTCCTACCCGATGTTGTCCCCATGTACCAAAGTTTGTAGCCAGTATCCTCCACCTCCTTCGTCTTCTGGCCCTTTCATTTAGTCTCCTGAACGCATAGAATATTTACACGCCTCCTAATTGCTGTATCGACTAACTCTCTTAACTTACCCGTTAGGGACCCTACATTCTAGCTACCTAGAAGAATCCTAGTTGGCTCGGCTAGCTTCCTTACCCTTCGCACCCGTCGAGGGAAGTGCGAAGACCCTTGCTCATTTTTCACTACATCCGGGCGCAGATATAGCGCGTCACAAAGGTTGCGACGACCCGACCCTTACTCATTTATCATCATACCCGGATCACGATACGACGCGCCACTAAGGGGATGACGACCCGGTCCTTGCACATTTGACACTACACCCGGGTTCCGATGTAGCGCGTCGCTAAGAGGATTACGTCCCAACGAATCTCTTGTGGGTTTCATATCCATGAGAGTGGCTGGTTTTGAAATGTTGGCTAGCCGCACCTAACACACCCTCCTCCTTTATCCGGGCTTGGGACCGGCTATGTTGAAATGACTCAAGAAAGTCTTCCAATCAACATAGGCGAAGTTTTGATTATGAATATTCATAACAGTACTAGAAAGGTATTTAGATAGGATGTGGGATTCGAGTGCTCAAATCTTCTGTTGTCATGTCGCCTCACCTTTACACCTTCTGATGGAAAGTCCATGATAGAATACTAAAAATGCTGTCCACACTAAGTCTTCTCAATTGCTATGCCTCTGGGTATTTCAAGTGGCTCAGGAGAAACAGCATAGAGCTGAGCAAATCTGCCATCATATGACCATTATCTTCTTTCTTATTTACTCCATTATTTCGTTTTTGCCAAACCAATGGTGGCAACCAGTGAATCTATTTCACAAGTGTGCAGTTCTGAACATGATTCATTTCCCTCCCAATGTGTTCCACATTGATGGATAGATGTCTTACTGAACTTTGAGGAAGTTGAAACTTGGATGTACAAAACCCGCAAATCAACAGTACTAGAATAGTAAGCAGAAATGCAGGGGGTCTGGCAAGTCTAACAATATCCTGTGCAAAGGATTCCATATTCCTCATCAGTTAAGTCATTATATGTAAAGACCGTTCCTCATTTACGTCGTCCTAGCAAGAGAAATTGTTGAATAGTTTACATCTTCATATCCATGTGTTTTTGTATATCAGAATTCAGAAGAGGTATTATTTAGATAAGATGAGGAAGTTGAGTGCTCAAATTTTGTGCTATCATGCCTTTTTTCACCTTTACACACCTTTTGATGAAAGGTGTAGGATAGAATACCAGAAATGGTGCCTGCACTTCAGCAGTCCTTGCAATTTTCATGCCTCGCATGTTTAAAACGAGGGTAGGTACAGTATAGATATCATTTAGTTATGGAAAATCTGCCGCACCATATTTTGTTCCTAGTTATTAGCAACACCATTGAGTGCAATGGTCGCTATCTTCTTTCCTTGTCTATTCCAATCATTTTCTTTTCTTTTTGCCAAAGCATTTGGTGATCAATTGTTTCATTCCCTGACTGTGCATCTCCGATCCAAACATCTTGGACATTCTTACCAATGTGTTTGCGAATTATATCACATATAAATAAACTTCTGGAGCTTCAGTAACCATATCAATGCTGCCCCAAATGTTGGCAATCGAAAGTAAGACGCCCAAAACAATCTACTTTAGTCTCAGTCTAGTGAGACAAAACTACTCCTATATCCTTGTCTCATGAACCGTACTTCCAAAAGAAGTACAGACTCGCTACCTGAATGCATAAAAAATAAAATTTATAGGGTATGTGATTGTATCATATGCAACCGATACGGCATTACTACATACATGATCCACAAATACAGTGATCAAAATTTGATGGTCCATGATTAGCTCATCTGCACCTAGTTTAATTCACAAGCTAATCGCGGACTAAATCACATCAGAACAATCTGTAGCATCCAAATCCTAAAGCTATACATACGTTAATTCGATTGCAAGAATGGCATGCTCTTCACACAAGACAAGACGTTCTCACTGACCCCATTTCTAGACGCACTCATGCAATTGATTGGTTGTTAGCAAGCTAAGTTCAGTAGCAGCTTGTAGCACGGAGATCATCAGGCGAAGCAAAGAATATCCCAGGAGAGGAGGCGATCAAGGGTAGGGCCAGAGATTGAATTGGCATTCCACTGATGCCTCTCTTGGACCCCATCCATATTGCGATGGATCTGCAGGCCGTCGGCTGGTCCCTGAATAAGCGTCAGCGTCTCCCTCAGAGCTGAGGCCTCAGCGAAGCGAGGGAATGAAAGCGAGGAGGCAACCGCCGCGAACACAGGGGCCCGTCCGGTTAGCTTCGCTTTCGCCATCGCCTCAGATACTGAAACCATCGCGGTCGTAGTGTCTAGTGCCTACGCACGCGCGCACCATTTCGTACGCCTCCTCCTTTTCTTCTTTTTTCCTTTTTCCTTGTGGTGTCAGGTGTGCTCGGTCGTTGTCGATCGTCTCTGTGGGATGATGGGATCGGAAGGGAAAGAAAGCTCTCCTGCTTGCGTTGCGTTTGTCTCGTGCCGGAATGGGGATGTTCCAACTGACGACGCCGGACCTGTAGCAGTAGGCGCCTGTTTACGGCTGACCGCGCTGCATGCTCTGTTCACCGACGGAGAAGGCGAATTGCTTGTGATTGTGAGGGATTTTGTTTGTTTGTTTGTTTGTCGACACTTGTGTGTACGTGGAGTATATGACAAAGACGGAAAGAGCTCACCTGACGAGTGTGCTATCTATGTTCCTGAAGAAGAAGAAAGAATCGCTTGTTCTTACATGTTCCAAACAGGCAGCATCAGCTGGAGCTCTTCTTCACATATGAACTAGAGCTATATGTGTTGACCATCTGTCCACCTGTGTGAACGTATGTATCTGATCGAGCACGCCGACGGATCACAAGTCCACAAACTGGTTGCTGAGCATCACCGCATGCCGACAGAAACGGCTGTTACTGAATTCGAGCACGCGTAGCTCAACAATAGCTCATGTACAATACAATACTCATGAATTATGTTTGCCATCCATTGGTGGGCGGATGAATTTTTGTTGGTGATGATGACGCGGTAGACCAGGGGCATCATAAAGATTTAACTATGATGTCCTAACGCAGAGATTTGCCCCCTTCAGGTGCAGGTTGCGTCTCGAGCGCTGCGCGCCTAGTTAGCGCGGAACGAAAGGCTCCCACGGGCCTGCTTGTTTTTGTTTATTCGTGGTGGGAGATATGGACTGACAGCGACGCGGCACCGGGAGTTTTAAAGCTCTCCTCCACTCCCCGCTCCCAGTGATTATTAAGAGCGGAGAGGCGCGGTCGGCGGTAGGAAGGAGAACAGTGGAAGTAAAGCGGAGGACTTCAGACTTCAGAGAGTGACTTCACCCGGCCGGCGTCGTCCAAGTCCAAGCAAGCAAACCAACCAGCAGGGCGATCGCGGCGGCGTTGCTCCTCGCCTGTTTCAGTTGCTGGGCTGATCCGATCGGCGTTCGACGGCTTGGAGCTAGTTGCTTCAGACCATTAGTTCTTCGTTTTCCCTCCCCCTCTCGTTTTCGATTCTCTCTCTCTCTCGTTGTAATCAGTCTAGGGTTCGGTTTTCTAATGGTTTGTTGCTTGGATTTTGTTTTTCCCCTTCGATTTCGACTTCGTGATGCGGTGTCGGTTTCCTCTGGAGGTTGCAGCGGCTGCCATTTAAGGTGAGTTGTTTGATCTGGTAGTGGCGGATCTAGGATTTTAATCATGTGGGTACAAATGGAAACGATACAGTTCATCAACATGATTATAACATAATTAGTTCATTAAACGATGATAAAATAGTTACGATTATATATAGATGGAAGCTAGAAAGCAACGAATGTAGTGTGTTTAGGCTGTTTTATGACTGAGTAGACTAGCAATTGTATTTTATAAATATATTATACATATACAAGGTATTAAAAGGTATATATATTTGGTGTTTTTCCAAAAATTTTAGAGGGGACAACTGTACCCCCATGCTGCTACTGTAGATCCGCCCCTGCGATCTGGAGGTTGATTTGCGTTTTTTTGGATTGTTTGTCCTTGTTTGGCGTCGAAGTTTGCGGTTGGGCGAGGAGCAGGTCGCCTATTGTTGGTGTGATTAACTTGGTTGGAAGAGTCGAGGGGTAGGGACGCGGGCAGGTCGGCTGCTGTGTGGGCGATGCTGTGGGGGAAGAGGTCTTGTCCTCCTTGATTTGAGCAGTTGTTGCCGTGGTGCCATGTTGGGGCGCCGGTGTCACCGTGAGGATCTCGCATGGGAGATTAGGGAGGAGGGGTGAGTTGTGGTTGGTATTTTTCTGCACGTGAAATCTGCTATAATTAGCATGAATTTTGGTTTATCAGCCTTTGCAATCATGCAAGTTAGATTAGGGAGGATGGGGTGGTTTGCTGTTTGTTTTTATCTGAATTTGATTGTGTACTGCATGTTAAAAATGCTATAATTAGTATTATGTTTGTTATTTCATTTGTTTCTGTATATACTCGGAATGAAACCATTGGAGTGAAACGAGGGCTGAATATGCTGTACTCATCTGTATTAGAACTTAGAAGTACATATATTGAATTATTTGGGTTTTTATCATATTCAGTTTTTCCATAATCTGTCTGTTATCTCTTCAGTCTGATGACCTTGAATTCTTGCAAAAATGTTAGTAGTGCCAGTTTTATCGAAGTGGTCTGGACTAAGTTTACCCCTTTGGATAGTACTACCTTTGCTGGATTCATAGCAAGTCTTGTGCCTTCCAGCAAGTGTCATTCAGAGGATGAAATACCCATGAAACACGTATGGATTCATAGAAAAGTTTAAACTGAATGTGAGAACATCTCAATGCAAAGAGTGAAAGGAAGGTGAAAGTGCACCAGAACTTAGAGCCTGAAAATTTAGCAACTTCCAGAGTTTCTTCACACTATATTACAATGTAAATATTGTCTTTCACTGATTATCTAAAGTTTATCAGGTGCTATTCATATCCAATCCTTAAATCTGATTGTGGTAAGAATAAGAATAAGAAACCTGCAACTTCTCAGCATAAACCAAAACAAGACAATTAGTAGGGCTTATTTGTAAATACTTAGAGTTTTAGTTTGTGACTATTGTTGTATTTATTTGTGCAGTTTGGTTGGTATAGCATCTTGTCTTTCCATCTTTTAAGTGTCTTGTTTCCATGTCGGAATCCTCTTGAAAGAGAGGGGTGCAACTGCTTCTGCAGTACTATTGAACTATTGTTGATTATATCAACGCAGTGAGTTTAGTGGAAAGATCAGCTATCCTTTTATATATTAATGTGCTATCATTTTTGCTAACTCTTGAGTAGGTGTTTTCGTTTATGTAATTGCTTAGCCTATCATTTTGTATTTATAATTCAGCTACTGGTAATAGCTATTATTTTACAGCTATATGTGTAAGCTTCTCTTTAAGGTTGTTTTGCCAAGCTAGTAATTTTTTTCCATGCTAATATTAATTTTTAATTTCCTTTCCATCTTTAAGGTTAATCTAAGTTCACACACATGAGCCCTGTGATTTTGCTCATCTTTTGCCTTTTAGGGGTTTATTCAAATGTATTTACAGTTTATGGTCTCTAATTTTACACCACTAAATGAAGTGTAAATTTTGTTATTGAGGGGTGTAAGTTTGTGGTTTGTGTTGTAAATCGAAAATCTACTCTTTTTGTTTATTTGTAATCTAATATAAATTTTAAATTTGCTTTCCATAGAAAACATGTGTGGATTCTGGTTAATCTAAATGTTATTTCAATCTGAATAATCTGGTTATTCTGAATAATCTACTCTTTTTGTTCTTTGGTAATCTATTATAAATTTTAAATTTGCTTTCCATAGAAAATATCTGGGGATTTTGGTTAATCTGAATGTTTTTTAAATCTGAATAATCTGCCTGATCTGTTTAATCTGAATAATTTACTCTTTATGTTATTTGGTGATCTATTATAAATTTTAAATTTGCTTTCCATAGAAAACATCTGGGGCTTTTGGTTAATCTGAATGTTTTTTGAATCTAAATAATCTGCTTGATCTTTCTTTCTGAATAATCTATAATTTTTGTTTCTTTGTAATCTAATATAAATTTTAAATTTATTTTCCATAGAAAACATCTGAGGATTCTGGTTAATCTAAAAGTTTTTTGAATCTGATTAATCTATTTAAAGTGTGGCACTATTGTCTGAGAGGGCAGAAACGCATCAGACTTGTACTCTGAATATGCTGATGATCTCATATCTGTGTTTCTAGAGTGTTGGGTAGTAGTCTCTTCGTTGTATTCATTTCTGCTCCTTTCTCTGGATATTGGTTTTCTGATAGGTGACAGCAGGCGATTGGAGTCGACGCTCTAGGGTACGTAATCTATCTTCTCCCTCGTAAGGTTTTGATGTGTGTTTTTGTATTATGATTTTTGATTTGAAGTGGTATGCCTCTGATTTGTTCGAATGTTGATTCCCCCTCTCCCCTCATCCCACAAATGTGGATCTGTGATATGTTGTTGTGTACTGTTCATCATCTGAAGGTTGGATCAGTATGCCCTGTTCCGCTAGGCGGTGCCTAGGCATGATTAGGCGCTGGGCGAGGCGTACCCGCCTCGCCTACGGGGGTAGGCGGCATCTGGGCGCTGGGCGGCGCCGAGGCGGTTGCGGAGCTGGGCGAGCCATGAAATTTCGCCCCCGCGGGCTGACAGCGCGGCCTTTCGCCCGCGCGCGGATGGCTTCGGCCGTGGGAAATCACACGAAATCCCCGCCGCCTCCTCCGTCCTCCTGCTCCACCGCCGGCTGCTACCCCCTGGCAACTCCTCCCCTGCTCATCTCCCCTCCGCTGCCGGCAGCTCCTCCTCCCCTGCTCCTCTTCCTCTCCCCTCCCCTGTTCCTCCTGGCGCCGAGGAAAACGCCTAAAACGCCTAGGCGTGATTACTCCCGCCTAGGCGCTAGGCGGAGGGTCACCGCCTAGAATCCGCCTAGCGCCTAGCTGAACAAGGTCTGTATGGTATATGGTGCTATTTGTTCACCCTTTCTAATTTGTTATTGTAGATCTCTGTAATTTCGTTGTATTGTAATTTGAAGTTCTGACGAGGTTGGGGCGCTGGTTGACGATTGGATACTCGCGGTGGGAAGAGTGGAGAGCAGGCCGGCGGCGGAGTGGTGAGCGACGCTATGTGGGAAGAGGTCGTCTCCTCTTTGATTTTTGAGGAGCTTTTGCTGTGCTGCCTTGCTTGGACACCGGCTTTTTCTGAATGTGAATGTGTACTGCATGCGAAAACGGCTATAATTAGCATGAAGTCCTTTATTTCTAATTCCTTCAGGCGTTGTAGTTCATGCTGTTATCTGAACGTTCTTGCCATCTCATTTTTGCCTAAAAGCAATCTGAAATGTGACTTTGAGTGTTGTCTGCATTTATGAAGCCTACTGAGATGTTAATATGAATGTTAATGCTGCCATTTGATATCAACCATGTAAATGTTGATCATGCATTATGGAAAATAGCTCTGTGAAATGTGTTTGTGTGTTTGAAATATGTGTGCACCTGATGCACCAAATGTAAGTGTAACAGATACAGGCTTCTCTTTTTAGATTAGTACGACAAAGCCTTTCTTTGTTGTGCAGATTGCTCTTTCTTACGTCAGGCTAATATTCCACTCTCTTGTCTAAAATTTCTTTGACTTGCCCTCTGGATGGCATCCTTTTCTGAAGTTTATGTGTGCATAAGTTTTGTAGTTCTGACATTTGTTTTTATCAGCAGCAATTTGTGGTTGTTGACTTTTGTTCGTTGATTTTTCTGTTGTTTTCGAGGAGCTACTCCTTTTTGTGTGCAGTGATAGAGGTCCAGGAACGGATGGTGAGCTGGTAGTTACTACAGGTTTAATTTCTTCTTTCTATTCATTTTCATTTCTGTCAAAGTTTGCATCAATTTGTAATAACTAGTTTAATTTTTAGATTTTTTTTCCTCAAGATTAGTATATGTTAGCTCAAGTGTCATTGTTAGTTCATGTAACTAAGTTCACAGACATGAGCCCATGAGCCCTGTGATTTTGCTCATCTTTTGCCTTTTAGGGGTTTATTCAAATGTATTTACAGTTTGTGGTCACCAATTTTACACCACCAAATGAAGTGTAAATTTTGTTATTGAGGGGTGTAAGTTTGTGGTTTGTGTTGTAAATTTGTGAGTAGGTGTAATTGTCTGCCAAATTTTGTATATATGATATGATTTCAATTTTTTTCTCTTAAAATTTGCCATTCATTGAAAAGATATGGTAAAATTTGTATTTATGTCTTGATTTTGTTAATGTGGCTATCTTTAAATTTGCAATTAATGCTGATTATTTTTTAATATTTTTAAGAATCTGCATTTTTCTATAATTTTATAATACTTTGCTTTTCTTTTCACTCGATTTCTTTTTTCTTGTGAAAATCGAGTGAACTCTGCTTTTTGCTCACTCGAGTGATGAGATTGGAGAGGTCACTCGAGTAACAGGTAGACAGACCCTTTTTTCCCTCAAACTAGGTTGCGTAGGTTTTCCTCTTAGTTCCATTTTGGCCCCTAAAAAGATTGTTGGCCATCAAGAAAATTCCAGATTCCGCAATGGTTACTAAAATTGACATCCATTTCATGAGCCTTTCAAGATTTGACATGACGACCCACATGTCAATGACTCAGATTGGCTCCACGTACCAATGTGATATGAGTGTCAGATTATGAAAGGCTTGCGAATTTGCAGTGTCAAATATCAAAATCTCTCGTTCCAGTCACGTAAGGTGCTGGTGCGTTCTAACATGAATACTATCAATTTAAGTTCAAAAAAAAAAAAGAATGCTATCAATTTGATTACATACAGTTTTTGTCTTAAAACGTTCCAGGAGCTACAGTGTCGTCTTCACTTAATTTATTACAATGAATACAGACGCAAACTACCAAGACGAACCACTTGTCATGTAGACAGTAGTATAAGTACACACAATGTAGACAGTAGTATAAGTACACACAATGCAATCTTGGTTCCATAATATAGGAGTATCACATGATCACTTGAGCTATTATTAGACACATTCAATGTTTGGGACGTGCTGAACAAAGCTCCGGCCATCTCCTTCCAGTTTCTTCACGAAGTCTGCTGGCATTTTTTTAGCATACAGGTGTTTGAGCGACCTAAGGGATGCAAGGCCTTTTGGTATGTCTCTGAAATTCCACAGCTCATGAAGCTCTAAATAGGTGAGGTTCTTCATCGCGTCATCCTGAATCTCAATTGACTTCAACTTGTCCAGCTTTGCCAGGAAGAGATGCGTGAGTCTTGGGAACCATCCAGAGCAAAATGACAGCGTCTCCCCATCGTACGCACAGTCAAGTTCGAGATAAACAAGGTTTGGAATCTGTGACAGCAAGCTCAAAGGATCTTGTGCTATACCGGACCGCTGCATGAACAAGTGCATGAGCTTCCGAAAGCCGCCACATAGGGAGGGTAGCTTGCCTTCTGCCAGTTTACCAGTGATGTAGAGTTTCTCCAGATTTCTAAGGGGCTTCAGCCAAATTGAGGACTTCGTTATCGTCATGGGTTGCAACAGCTAATCTGGTAAGGATGGTCATCTTCCTGATGGATGTCCAGAGGTCTTCGTTGTGACTTGTCAACACCCCCGCAATACCCAAGCTCCTTAGTTGTGTCAAGTATCCGAGATCACGGACAAGATACTTGCTGGCCTTTACCTCTCTTAGTGTCTGCAAAGACTTGAGACCACAGATGTCACTAGAAATCGATGTGGCATAAACATCATTGCTCACAGACAGATGTCGGAGACTTGTGAGCTTTGTTACTTCATGTGGCAATCTCACCACACGGGAAAACCTCGAATGCAAGGTTTGTAGATTCTTGAGCTTTGCCACCGACCTTGGGATCTTCTTCACTTTTGTGCGCGACATATCAAGGTAGTACAAGTTAAATAGACCGGCGACAGAATCTGGAACAACCTCAAGGGAAGAGTACCTGAGGCATAGGACCCTTAATAGCCTGAAACTTGATGAAGCAGTGCGAATCCATGGAACTGAGACATGTTTATCAAATAGTAAAAAAGAACGCAGTTGCTGAGAAGCTGAGCCTGGTTCAAACACTTGTCCTCCACTATGCACAGACACACGGCGTGCTGCATCACCAAAGTTTGTCACATTTGGATGATTACATACGAGACCAAACCTCTCTTTCCTTGACGTGCTGACAGTAATCTCTCTCACCAGATTATGCAATTGCAAACTTTTTGGCCGTCCAAACTCGTTCCTCTCCACAACTTGAAGTAGTGACCGCCCAATAAGCTCCTTGAGGTAGTTCTCTGCCACCTCCTCCGGTGTTGTTTCTGCTCCTCGATCCTCAACAAACCCTTCAGCTATCCACAGTCTGATTATCCACTTTCGTTTTATCCACTTCCGTTTTTTCCGGTGATCTTCTGGAAACAACCCACAATACAAGAAACAGTTCCTCAAATGGGCTGGAAGATCATTTAAGCTTAAATTTATAACATTGGACACCAAAATGAGTTCTGGATTGTGTGTTAACTGCCAATTAAGTTGGTTATAGAATAATTTCCATTCCTCTTCCACCATGCCTCTGTAAGATAAAAGGCTGCTGATAGCTACAATAGCAAGAGGCAAGCCGTCGCATTTCTCGAGGATCTTTTTAGCCCACTGAACAAGACTTTTAGGGCATATTGGCTCAGTGAGCTTTGAGAATGTCTTCCTGTTAAAGAGCCTCCATGATTCTTCTTCTGAAAGAGAGCCAAGCCTTACAGTATTATTCTTTTGAGCTATAGATGCAACACCTTCAGTTCGTGTAGTAATGATGACTCTACTCCCAAGCTGATTCTTTGTAAACGCACGGTCAAAGAATTCCCAAGAGTCTCTGTCCCACATATCATCTAGAACAATAAGGTACCTCTTGTGTTTGAGGTGCTTCTTTATCCATTCCACCATATTTGTAAGATCTCTGGTGTTGCGCTCAGTTTGGGCATCTAGTTGTTTTTCTCGACCGTGCCCTAAGGCACGTTTTTGGGCTTCTAGTTGTTTCACGACTCTGGACAGAAGGTCTCTGTATAAAAATGATTTTGTATACGTAGTACTTTTAGCCCTTGTTAACTAAGGTTTGAAGGACTAGGGAACTAACAACGACTAGTTGTTGGGGGCCTTCACTAAACTTTTGCCTACCTATTGGCCCTTCTATCTTGATCCTCAAAAGCTAAAGCTTAGCAACTAGTTATAAGCCCATAAGATCCAAACACACCCTTAGTATGTTGGCAAAAAGAAGTTGGTTTCCATTACGGGAAGGCTATTTGTCAACCGACTGATTTTGTGGAATCTCTCAGTCGAATTCTGGGCCCTTCGATCGGACTAGCACGGCATTGTGGCGCGTCTGATCTGGCCAAACACACCCCATTAATTGCCCTAAGATTACAATTGCTCCGCCTTCTTTTCAAAATTAATGTGGTTTTAGCTTTGTTATTGGCCAAATATATTAACATGTATAATATCAAATAAATAGGCAATACTAAGGTACAACATTTACCACTAAGGAGGTAATATCAAGTCCAAAGTTAAAAAATTAAAAAAATTTACCCATATCTATCATATTATGATGTATCAATCAAATCTTAGAAAAAGATCTTCTATGCCTAAAACTTTCCTTTATCAAAATTAAATAAATATATATTTCATCTATTTCAAAATAAATGAACCGCTCACGTTTATTTGAAGGTACTGCAGCAAAGCCGCACTCTTACTTAATAATGCTACGGGTAATAACACTTGTTCACTTTATGTTGTAAATCTTGGTTTATTGTACCATCCGATGTCTATCAATGGGTGGTTCATATATATTTTTTCAACCAATGTAAAACTTGAATAAGCTTTCACAGTTAAACAAGTTTGAAACAGGGAGAGTAAGTATGACCGAAGTCAGTAGGCCCTCATCTTTTTTTTTTTTGTCTTTTTCGGACCTCTTTAATTCGCTCCCACGGAAGTCGAAACTAGGTCTGTCGGATGCTACTTAGGTGCTCTAACTACTAGGCTAGATGTCCTTTGGCCGAAGAGTAACTATGACTACTACGCCATCAAGGAGGAGCATTTGATTGTTGGTATATTCGACGGGCTGCTGTGCCACAGCCGCTGTGGCAGTGCTCGCTGTTTCCCTCACATGTCGGCTATACCTATTAATTTCTATAGGTAACACTACATATAAAAACCATGGTCTCAATAGATTATTTGTATAGAACAAAATTTATCTAATCACCAATCACATACCTTCATGGTTTTTTGTCTCATGTAAATATGACCTAGTTTGTATTTGTATGATTTTTGCTCTCTCTCCAATGACATCATGCCACATCAGTAAAATGCTTATATGGCAGAATAATTAATGTCCATATAAATGCATTGAGATAATAACTGTGGACTCAACACTTTGCAGGGTATGGCTTCACGGATGAGAAGCTCCACCTATTTTATGAATATATGTGGTGAACGGTAGCCTGGACCAGTACCTCTTCACCACCAAGGAATCCAGTCGGGATCAGCAGCAGAGGGATCCACTGAGCTGGGTTCGCCGGTGGAGCATCATCAATGACCTCGCCACAGCCCTGCTCCATCTCCACAGCAACGGGGCCGTCCATGGCGCCGTCAAGAGCTCCAACGTTCTTCTCGACCAGGACATGACGGTGCGCCTCGGCGACTTCGCCTACTCCAGGGCTCCGTACACACTGAGCTTGTCGGACATCACGTGCCTGGGCCTGCCGCCGGAGTGCTGCCCGGAGGCCGTGACCTTCCCCGCCACGGCCGAGCCTACGTTCGCTAAGGACGTTTTCTGTTTTGGCTCGGTGATCCTGGAGGTGGTGTGCGCAAGGAAGACGAGCCACGGCCTAGTGGACTGGGTCCGGGAGCTCTACGACTCTGACAACATCCTCGGGGCGGTAGATAAAACCCTGCTGCACGCAGCAGGTGACTCCACGGAAGCTGATGAGGCTGCCAATAGTATTCTACTACGTGTGCTGCTCATTGGCCTTGCGTGTAGCCACTCGGACCCCAGTGAGCGGCCACCGATGGAGGACGTCGTCAACATGCTTGCGGGCAGCGCACCAGTGCCGCAGCTTGTACCCTTGAAATACCGAGCTGCTGCGGAGTCTCGTGAACTTCAGGATGCTATATTAGCTGAGTAGTCCTAGCCGGCCGCCGAGGGGGTTGCCCGTTGAAGCTACTCTTTGTGTGTGTGTGTGTGTGTGTGTGTGTGTGTGTGGAAGTGTCCGGCAGTTTGTGTGATTGTTTCGCCATATCATTATGGATTACAAACCTTGCAAAACCCAACTCATCTTATGAAAGCTAGCTAAAACACTCTCTTCTCTATATGAAGTTGTATGCAGTATGCACATATATAGACTCACTCGACAAACAAAATTGCATGGTATGGCAATGGTCATTTCGTGGTGTTAGCCCCATATTACTTCTGGAACCGCGAGGTAAGAATACGAGAAACATAATCAACAAAACTCATCTTACTTTCTACAAGAAGATGGAATCACGCATGTCGCAGCTGTGCTGCATATACAAAATAAACCAGCAAGCACGCAAGCATCATCATTTATTGATTCATCCATGTTTAGTTTTACAATAAGCACACCAAGAATAACAATCATGAGAGCAAAATTAAACAATCTGGCAAGTAGATCACAAGCCACAGCAGCACAACACAGAAGTCCACACCACAAGCGACGGGAGCACAGCAGGCAGCAGCAGCCAGCTCTGGCTCGCCCTTATTTGTTTCTCTGCTGCTCAGAGTAGAGAAGGTCCATCTGTATCGCGCCATCTCATACCTCAGACAATAAGATGTCACGACTCATGACAGCACTCGCCGACAAACCAAAACGCAGCAATCCAAAGCAACGCAATGCAGGTTGATCTAGACTAGATGCAGGCCATATATAATGACACAAGCATATATATGTAGGCATGCATCCGTTCTTGCAAAGATCAACTGACCAAAATCAGGGAAGGAATTCATGGCAGCACGCAGGCGAGACCCAAGCAGAGCAGTATCACCACACGGTCTGTGTAGAGAAGAGAGACGACGCAGGAGGATGATCAAGCAGAGCAGTAGTAGGCCTTGCTTAGACATTACCTAGCTGCAGGAAAGGAAAGATGAGAAGAGAGATCCATTTTATTCACTGTCCATTTTAAAACACAAAGAAATACTACCTTTTGGAAGCTAAAGTGTAGGCTACTGGGGTCACACATATATCCACGTTAATACGTACGTACATCATTTGAGCACGGAGCCCCTGAGCAAGGTCTTCTTGTAATGCCGCGGGTGGGTCGGCTGGTACCTGGAACGGTGGTTCAACCCTTCCCACTCTAGCCTGTCCCACCATTCCTTCTCGCAGTCGCAATGCACCTTCTTAAATGGAAAAAGCGACCAATGTATGATACGCTTGTAGTCGAGCCTGCTGCCCTCGACATTCGGCAGGCTCCTAAGGCTCCAGCAGCCTCTGATCTTGACTGTCTCGAGCAAGGGTGCAACTATATTCCAGTGCTCGCAGATACCCTGTAGCATGGGCAGCTCATGTAGGTGGATGTGCTTTAGGCTCTGTAATTCCAACTCATACAGCTTGAAGTTGGATTTGGGGTCCTCTTGGTACATGGAGAAGACCTCCCTGAGAGCACCACACCACACGATCTCGAGAGTCTGCAAGTTGTTGAAACCACTATAGACCCAGCGCGCGTCGACCTAGCGGGCGGTCTATCCTCCTCTGCCAGGAACATGGGGGATACATACATATATCAGCCGGGGGCAAAAGTCCAGGTGCAATGATTCCAAATCCTTAAATGGCATCCGATTAAAATTGAACAATAAGGTTTTGAAAGGACAAGTGTTTCGTCCGTCACGGACCGGTGTCACCCAATTCCATATGCAATATGCATGCTTTAAGGAGGCATGATGCCCAGAATGTCTTCAGGCTGCTGAAGTGGTGCACAGAAGTGCTTCCTTGTAATTGGGGACAGGTGAAGACACATTCCAAATTGGGGCACCGCTCCACTCGGCACCAATTTAGACGATCCCATACTGAAGAAAATGTAGGTGCAGGGAATGGGATGCTAATGATGGACAAGCTGTCGTGCACGTGCAGGATCCCAGCAATATCACAGATAATATCTGGTATAGTTACTTCACCCTCTTGCATTGGTTTGGTCCTCCTCACCTGGTGGCCTTGTATGATCCGCGTTCTGATCGTTCTTTGTGTGTTGTGATGAGCAGAGAGGGGCATCTATGTCCCGTATGAGGACGTCAAGTCGTGCCCCTGCGAGGACGTGCAGATCCTCTGGTCCATCCTCGTCGAGTCGTCGCACTCCCACCCGCCGCCACTGCGCCTCAAGCACTGACCGACCGGGCTCCGGCCGCCGCGTCCACCCCGTCGATCGAGCACGGCGCAGTAACGTGCCGACGGCGGCCGCGCTGGCGACCAGAGCATCAATCAGCAGGCGACTGATCATTGGTCCGACCGACACAACCAAACTGTCGGTGTGTGTACATAACATAAAGATGAGTCCAGTGGCGGTAGTTCACCTTCTTCAGCCGTGATACGATCGCTTCGAAGCCGGAAGGAAGAGAGAAAAAAAGAAGAGTTCCCTTTGTTTGATGCATGGAGATGGTGTGCTTACGAGATGAGCTCCCTGATTCATCCTGCCCCGTCGTCCATCAGCAGAGCAGATGCAGAGCAGGCGTCCCTCACCGTCACCGACACCGCGGGAGTTTTTTTCCTTTTCCTTTCACCTTTGCTTTTGTTTTTGGAAAAGGAACAGCACGGTTGGTGATCAGGGACAATGGCGCCGCGTGTACCTCTCTCTACCTAGCTTGTAAATACAAAAGGCAAAGAGCAAAAAAAAAAATGTATATATACTGAGTACTACGCACGCAGCACTAGTACTGGAGTACAGCGACGAGTGATGAGAGTGTTTATAAAAGGGTCGTCGTCACGAGTTGCAAGCGTCGCGTACTCGCGTGGTTCTCGTGCACCCAGCACCGCAGGCATGGGTGGTGGTAGACCCCCGGGAGCACACGTGTGGGCCGGCCGGCCGGCGACAGAGCCGCCCGGGAAGCTCGGGCGGCCGACGGCCGGCATGCATGGTTAATGCGGACGGCCGGCACGGACGAGGAGGGATCCATCCCGTCCGGTGGCGGGTGGCTTTCGAGTTCGTATCGCCCGCGCCATCGCCCATCGCATCGTTCGTTTGTCAACGTCGCTTGCTATAGGTTGGTTGCGTTGCGGCCCGCGCACTTCGCCGTCGCGTGACGGGCGCGTCGTGCCCGCCGCGGGGGAGCCCAGCCGACCGAGCCGACACGAACAGGGGAATGCCTGGCAACGTTCCAGTGACGAAGCGGCACATAAGGCGTTCTAAGTGACCGCGTCGCGTTTTAGCTAGCTCTGGAATGCCAACGTGTCCACACACTACCCCATCAAAATTCAAATAATATAGCGTGTCAAATAACATTATAGAACGGTTTCTCTCTCTCTCTCTCTGGTTTGGCCCCATGGTGATGTTTGGTGGACACACAAACCACGTGTGTTCATGCTCACGTGCGCACCACCGTAGCGAGTACCGACAACACGCACATGCATCTGGGCCATTTATGGACATGTGCCGATTCCCGAATTGTGCACCGCTCACGGACCAGAAGGGAAGGCAATGGGCGGCCAGTAGAATTTTCGGCATAGCCTACGTACCATTTAGCAAAATGTATTCAACATTCAATCTTTGCTGACTCCCAAATTATTGCAAAATCTTTGAAACTCACCAGGCGCTAAGGTAGTTAGGTTCATGTATGCCATCAGGAACCCTGTTTATAGAATTATTTTTTTTTTGATAGGGTATAATTTGGACGCACACAACCCACGCACTCCACACCTCACACCCCACACACACGTATACGTGCGCGTCCGAACACACGCTAAGAATAGATTAGGAGCCGTCGTCGTCTCCATTGCGCGGGAAACACACAGTACCACCAAACGCGCACGCGTGCGTGTACCCTGAAAATTCCAGAAAAATCCCTCAGGAATCCACTTCCGGAGGGATTCGAACCTGGGACCTCCTACTGAGGCCAGTGCTACTGAGGCCTCTGGTTACCAGTCGGTCACCAGGCCTGTTCGCCTGTTTATAGAATTGTTTACATACCAATATTAGTTCATAACCATCTCTCCCTTTTTTCCATGAAAAAAGCCTCAGTGCCCCAGTTACGGCCTCTGTTTCATTATTTACAGCAGAATTATTCTTGAGACAATATGACACTAGATGGGTGGTTGCTTCAAAGGCATTGATAAATTACAATGTCGTAGAACTGCTGTCACAGTGACTTATACAAGAATCTAAACTCTTCAGTGGAAAAAAGAAGAGTTTGAACTACAAGAGTAACATGGTTTTTCTGAGCCAAGCTATACGATATGAGCAACAAATGCGCCAATTTCTAGCAAATCATCCATGATGCCATCCTTTTCACATGTGACAACCTTTTATCAATCAAATGCAGAAACATGTCCATTTCTTCAGTTCTTGAAGTCCCTAAGAAGTCCATTCGTAAGTCAGCAGCTTCTAACAAGAACACAGGGAATATTTATGAACTCTTTTATACCACATCCATTTTTTCCTGAAGTGGAATCAGTTGCTTCAATCCCAACTAGGGCAGACTCACAGTCCTGTCCTACCTGAATGCTGCTAGTGTCATTCTGAAGCTACCTTCAGTATTCGGTTATGGACTTCTAGTACTTCATACCAAGCAAGCAAATGCATATCTGAAGCTCATGTTACCTTCTCTCTCAATGCATCTAGAATGAGCAAACTAAAATGAGTCATACAGGAAAACATAATGCAAAACATGCTCTGTTTCCATAATCACATTGAGAAATGGAAACAGAAAAGAGAATACTGAAGAGAATAGCATCTGGAATGAGCAAGCTAAAATTAGTTATACAGGAAAACATGATGCAAAACATGCATGGGAGAAATGGAAACAGAAAAGAGAATACCGAAGAGCATATAGAATAAGGACTAAATGTGAATTCATCAATAAAAGTCACTTTTTTCACGAACATGCAACGTGACACAATAAAAGTCACTTGCCATCATATAGTATGTTGCATCAAAAGAGGTTTTCACTACCCTGTAAAGTAAAACAAAATCAAAAGGCATGACAGGCAACAAAGCAAAGTAAAAACCAAACCATTAAAATCCAGTTCAGGTTCATACATTCACAGACATTGAAGGAGCAACGGAGCATATTATACAATGGAAGATTCAAAGGAAGAAAAGGAACCCAAACATCCAATCATATTGTTTGTTTTTATATCTCGCTCTAGTTTGTCATAACAGTAATTTGGTAATTAAATATATGTTTTTTGTTTCTTTAATACATGGATTAATAGAAGTAGTGGCATCTTGTTTTCTCCTGATTTTATATCAGTAATATATCATATTATAGTACTAATTTGATTCAAAATAGTTTTATGAAAAATATAACACTACCCCCAAAAGATGAATTAATAATATGAAATAAACTAAAACATCAAAACTATGACGGTCAGCTAAAACAGTAATTGCGTTTCGCAGAATCTTAGTTCAAGAAATTTCAAAACATGAGATGAAATGCACAGTCCCCAAACCGGACATTGTAGATTTAACAAAGGGAATAATGAATACAGATAAATATAAAAATATTTAAAGGTATTATTACATCAAAGAATAATAACATGCTTTTCATGCAAACAATGATTAGATTGGGAAGTGTCATACTTATTTTTTCGTGCATGAGAGTAACATAGTCCATACTGTTGTCTCTCCAGATATATGGAAGCACACTTTGATACATATAGAGTGTTGGACAGATTCCAGCATCTTCCATCCACTGCAAAACCTACATGGACCAAACAAAGACAATAATAGAGAAGAGACTAAGTTGGACACTTGTAACCTATTGCCCATCTTTTCCCTTACATACATATTTTGAGTCAAATACTAATCAACTCCTAGCTTAAAATGCTTATGTTACAGGAGGCAGAAGGTTGAATGAATAATTTACCATAATTCAAAATTTTCTAACAGGTCATAACGCCTCACAACAAAGAACAAGATAAAAGATGTCAAATGAAAAAAAAATGTATGACATTCTGGTTTAAAAAAATAATAATGCAGATCTTTAATACACCAACATTTTATCACAAGTTAGTAAGTTGCAAATGGAATCTAGCAACCATATTTTTATTTTTTTAAGGGAATCTTTTTATGGAGGACTCATAAACTCTTATTTAAGTGGGAGAGTATAGCTGCCTAGCGATAGGCCCTGTGTACCTCAACATACTTTCTCCATTTCCCCACAACTAAGAGATTTCTCAGTAGAATCGTATAAGTAGAAAGGCCCACAGTAGAGCATGAAGTCACCATCTTATAAAACAGCTGCATGATAGAAAATCATAACAATAAGTATCATCCTTTAAAGGGTCCAAGGAGAAGTAATAACAGGAAAAGTATCATCCCTCAAAGGGTCCAAAGAGAAGTAATAACAGGAAATGTGCGACCAACAGACAAAGCACCACTACTGATATATTTTTGTCCACAACTCTAATCAACAAGTCGGTGTGTTCCTCAAGCATAAAAGCATATTCACAAAAGAAACAGTGATTTTTCAAAAGTAGTAAAGATGGTAGTACTATTCTTAATGCAAGAATCATTTATTTGGTAGAGAACAACAATATATAGGTTATGCATGGAGGTATATCTTGCTGTCGCACAATGGTGCCATTAAGAAACCAATACATTGAAGGAAGATTAACATCAGACAGAAGTAGTAATTCCTTCGAAACAAGGAGTCTATAGGAATTTCTGATGTTGATATCAAATGACTCTTTGTTGGCAGAAAACCTAATGGTGGCAGAGCAGTTTCTGCCAGGTAACTTGGTGATGAAAATGAATGATAACAAGGTAGTTATTTCCATGACATTGTCTTGTTGGAAATTATATATAAAAAAAGTTATACAATGGCACCTTCTTAAAGAGAGAAATTATACCTTCATCATGCTCTCTGTCCTGCCACATTTTCCAAGAAAATTTAAAATGTGGTTTAGTGTGCCAACAGAAATCGATGAGAGGGAGGAATCCAAATGTTCGATTATTTGACTTGCTGTTGTCCAGTCCCGTAGCCTGTTGCCAAGCCGTAAAAGTCCCACACTCCCACTAGTTAAATTACCAGAACTAGTAATCTTTCAAAAGAAATATAACAGAAATAGAACATCAAACTACTCCTCGCATCAAAAATCCATGAAAACAAGATAAAAGCATGACATGATCCAGATAATAATAGTTATTGGTGCAGAAGCTCACTTTCTAAAACTGCAAATGCCCAATTAGTAATAGAAAAGGATGTCACTGGATAACTGAACAATCATTTGAACATAGTAAGCAAACAAATAGTTCCAGTAGCCTCAACACATCAGTTTGTTAGTTACACGATTTGATCTTAACATAAAAAAGAGACATTTTACCCACGACAATGTTTTATCCTGCTACAGTGCTACTCAACAAATATACGACCTGAGTTTTATTTCTTCTTATTAACTAATTGTATATTTTTGGCGAGGTGACACTGACAGTGACACCAAAACAACAAGCAGGTACATGTGAGTATCTCAAGTGGTAACACAATAAATGGCAATTCAAAAGTTCAGTTAACAGGAGTGAAAGTTACTCACGCCTAAATATGTAGTACAACTAAAAGACAATGTGACGCTGCAGCAACATGTAAATACATCTAACAAGTCAACATAATAGTGGAGAGTGAAGACTGTTTCAATAATAATCAACCTAGTCACGAATTCAAGAGTTCACATATAACTTAAAGCAGTGGATAAACATACATGGTGCATGAAGATATTATCTCAAAATAAGCCTTTTGGTTCAATTGAATCTGATTTTGCTTCATGAATTCCATCAACTGAAGGACCCTTTCAGGTTGACCTCCATTATTCAATGCTTCCATTAGGGATGAACAGACAATAGCATCTGGCTGTATGTCATTACTTTCCATCTCTTTGAATAGGTCCCATGCTCTCTTCCAGCTCCCTTATGAGTTATGATCCATATGGAACACAAGATTAGTTAATAAGTTAAAACTACTAAAACATTTTCTTATCCTAAGAGACTCTTACCATCATCACTATAGGCCTTAATCATTGTCGTATATGTCAAAACATCAGGGAAGCAACCAGATTCTTTCATAGAATTAAAAGTAGATGCTGCTTCAGTTAGTTTTCCCTGAATTAAAGGCATTGTTAGAATACTAATTCTTTGTAGTGAACCAGAGAGATAATGCCAGCAACACTTGCCTGTTTGACATATGAACATATCACAGACGAGTAGACTTCCTTGGTCAAATTAATATTCAGGCCCATCATGTCTTCAAAAAATTTCAGAGACTCTACATACCTTCCCAATTTACAAGATCCACTAATGAGTATATTATAAGTCACAGCATCTGGCTTCACATTACCTGCTCTCATTGACGTGTACAACTCCAAAGCTTTCTTAAAATCTCCCAAACTTAAATAGCTTCCGATGCCTGAGTTGTAAGCGACTGTATTTAGTTGGATCCCTCGAGACTTAGCTGCTGCAAGAATTATGCCAATTTTAGTTAACTGCCTGCAGCGGCCACATGCTGTTAACAGAGTACTTATTGAAATAACATCTGGTTGAATGCCATCTTGCTCCATTTCATGTAGCAGATCAATGGCTTCCTTCAACATTCCAGCAGATCCATAAGCATCAATAAGTGCATTGTAACTGACTTTATTTGGCTTGCATGCATTCTTCCTTATTTCATTAAAGACCTCCCTAGCCTTCTCAGGTTGTGCAGATCTACCATAGGCATTAAGTAAGGAGGTATAGGAAACTATATCAGGTCTCAACCCATTTTGCTTCAGTAATTTAAAAATCTCTGAGGCCTCAGTGTACATACCACATGAGGCATAAGCACCCAAAAGTGCATTGTAGGACACAATATTAGGTCTGACACCTTCAGCAACCATCATATCAAAAATCGCCTTGCAATTTTCAGCTTGCCCACAAACAGAATAAGAATACATTATGCTAGTATATGTAACAACATCTGGAGGACATATTGTTCTTCTTTCCCTCATTGAGTTAAACAACTCAATAGCTTCCCCATACAGCCCAACCTTTACAAGGCAATGGATCACAATATTCATAGTGCATGTATCAGGGGCAACTTTAGAGGATTTCATAATTTCAAAGTAAGATATGGCCTTTGAATACTGAGCTCCATTCTTGAAAGCAGACAAGACAATGTTGTGCGTGATCAAATCTGGTCCTACACCATTTTCAGTCATCTTCTTACAAAGTTCTAAAGCTTTCCTCCAGTTACCAGCAGCCCCACAAGCATTTATAACATTATTATAAGTAGTTCGGCTAGGAGGTATCTGCAACAAAAAGTATCTTTTAAGAATAAACTAAACCAATGTATAATTAGGAAAGTAGTTCATCTAGGAGGTATCTCCAAGTTGCTACATAGCATTAGGAAAGTACAAAGCACATCCAGACAAGTATGGAATATGACAGGATGAATAATATAACTGTGAAGAGTACTTACAGCAGCACGTTGCATATCATCCATAATGTTGATGGCCCAACGCCACTGGCCAGCTCGAGCATGAGCATGGATCAAAGAGTTGTATGTATCAGTATCAGGCTTGCACCTATGGAATATATTGTTTGTGTAAAGAATACCAAGAGTGAATAGATAATGGAAACTTGGAAACGCTACCATTTCACCAAACTAAGGAAAAGACAATGCAAGAACAACAGCTGCATGTCAACTATATTTAAGCAACATATCTGATTGGTGTGATATAATAACAGTAGAATTTAAGGAGCATGGAACAGAAACGGATGTAGCTGGTAAACGGGAGGAGACAGGGCTGGGGTCAAGCCCCGACTTCCCTGTGCTTGGTAGAGGGAGAGGTTGGAGGGAGTAGATTAATCTTGCTTGGTGTTCCAAAAAAGAAATCAAGGACTTATATTATATAAGAGGCCTGATTACAATCTCCCCATGCATAAGCAACTAACTTTCTAGACAAACATAATCTCCTAACAACCAATGTCTTCTAATAAACTGAATCCTCCTTGAATCAAGAGCCTAACTGAAACTAAACTAACTCTGAAACTTTGCCGCTTACCCTGACGTGGCTGCTCCTGACTGCTTGCACCTCTGTTGGTACTGATGGCCTCACGTTACAGAATGGTTCATTATACATTGAAGAATATTACTAAGTAATAATATAGTATTCACACAATACACGCAATCGTATGTGGTGCCTACAGCGATTATCCTATTCTGAATCAGTTTGGTGATTCAGCAGCATAGGATGGATTTTCTCTTCAATAGTGTACAATAAGGAAAGGCAAAACAAGTCAATGTCATGAAACTTTGCACATGATAATCTAATATGCTGAATCAGTAGAACTTCTACAGCAAACTTATTATTTGTAGTTAACTCATATGAGTCTGTGACTTATTGTGAGGGTGAAAGAAAATAATAAGTAATTATTGTTTAAGGTGTTGAAAGTATGGCATATGACACTCATACCGCCATTCTTGCATCTCAAAGAACAGGCCACGTGCTTGATCAACCTGGTTATGTCTAGCATGTAACCTAATCATCATGCCATAAATGTCATTGCGAGCACAGTAGTTCTCCTGATTTTTCATCCAGCGGAACACATGTACAGCATGTTTCAAGGATCCAGAAATAGTAATTTCCTACAGGTGGTACAAACTGTGTGAGTGCATTATCACTGGAACAGGCTAACTTGTAATCAGTGAAGTTATGGAGATGTTTGGTTTGTTAAAAAAATAAACATGACTGGCAAGTGCAGCAGCTAGTAAGGTGTTTTCTAATACAGTCTCTAATAACATGGCGACAAAAAATATGGTGAAAATTGACTATTCTGAGAACAGCTAGATTTTCTGAACTGATTGAGAAAATTGTAGCTTTATAGACATATTTATAGTAGTGGACAGTGAAGTTGTAAACCATCTGAGAAACATAGCAACAAGTACTGCAAAGTAAATGGAATTAGTTGCTACAGAATATCATCAGAGTAGCCGAATAGGTCCATGGACAAAACTAAATATCATCAGAGTAGCCGATGCCACCTGCAAAAGTGCAAATAGATGCAGGGCTACCATAGACCATAGTTTAATCCTTATATAAAGCACCAAAGATAGTTGCTACAGAATACTTGCAATGTCTAATAGCATGTTTGCAACAAACAAAAGTGGGGATTGTAAATTTGTAATCATTGCATAGCGAAAATGATCATACCCTGAACTGTGAATGAACTTGTTACCATCAATACCAACTAGAACTCAACACTAAGTGAAATAGATGCTGCACTATAAGTTCACCGCGTACTGCTCCTCTTAAGCCGTTTGCCCATTTGAATGCCACGCTACTGGCTAATAGTAGCATCAGAACCAACAGTCATATCGTCGAACATGTATCAGGTATAGCAAGCAGGCGTGCAGGAAAAAGGGAGAGAATGGGGCTTTACGCGGATGAGCAGCGGGAAATTGCGGCGTGCGAAGCGACCGGCCCAGCAGTTGAGCACGGCGTCGACGGCGTGCGCGTCGGCAGGAGGCAGCGCGAGCACGCGCGCAGCGACCTCGGACACCTTCCAGTCCCGCTGCCACCGGTCGCCCTCCACGCGGAGGCGGTGCCGCGCGGGGAGCGACGCGGCGCGAACGCCGTCGACCTCGGTGCGGACCCAGCGACGCCCGCGGTCGAGGTCGACGGACACGGCAGGCCGACGCTCCGCCCACGGCGGCGGACCGGGCGCGCGCGGAGGAGGCCGCCGCGGCGGCGCGCGGACGACGCGCGGGGGCGCGTCGGGGTTCAGTGACGGCGGAGGCGGGGGTGCGGAAGACATCGCCGCCGCAGCTTTACCGTTGCGGATGGATGTGTGGGCGAGGAGTTTCCGGACTGCGCCAGCGTTCGGGAGCTATCTTTTCGCGTGTTTGTTTGGAACATTTTCATGTGACTAGTAAATATGCACGTAACACGCACGGGCCTTTTAAAAATAAAAATGTATTAAAAAGTATTTTTTTAAAAAGGTCAATTTTAACATAATTTTAATATAATTTATATAATTTTAAACATTCAAAACATGAGATTAAAACTATATATTGCAACTTTCTATTCCTAAGTTTTTGTGGCATTAAGCTTTTTTATATGGAAAGACATTTCTATTGCTCAACCAGACCCATGCAAGTCGCTCGATATATGTGGTATTATAAAAACTGGTGCAAATTATTACGAGGACAACTTTCCAAGGAGAATAACGGATCATTTTTTAATAACAGCAACTTAGCGGATGATATCAACCAAAATCCATTTTCTATCACTATTCATTTATGATTTTGATAAGAATACTTCATGAGATATGACAATGTGTCATTCATGGATTAGGTGTGCGCCACAGGATTTGTTGAACAGGATGACATGTACCAGCCATTTGGTGACCATCTGGAGACCATGATTAGTTAATGACTCACTACTCTCTTGCTTTCAACCAAAGCCAAACATCTAACATGCGCAGTTGTCTGTCTCGAGCCTGTCAGTACAAGATGTTTAAGCACGCACCTTAAAACTAAAGAGCACTACTAATTATGTGACCCTACGTGATAACTATATAGCTCAATTAGTAGCAAATGATTTTCTTTGTAAACTATAGTTTGAGCAGTGTATTAAACTTATAAGTTATAATGCAATAATCGGTTTAGATTAACCCAAGGGTTAAGGTGGATAACATCTACAAAATCTACTCATTGTTGAAGAAACAACATTTTTTTTAATTTCAATTATCATGTCTGCACCATGTATAGGATGAAATCGCATGGATTTGCTAAAAGGATCATGCATTTCTTATCAATTAGTTTCTTAAACTCTGTCCTTTCAGTAGAGAGATTATCAAACCATATCATCCTCGTGTCATAGCCAACTGATTATTGTCTATTTTCTATTGCAATACACCAACACCCGTGACATTAGAATTAGAAATACATACATGTGCGACACACGCATCGTCTATACAAAACATTTGCAGTTTTTTTGCCATTATATATTGGCACGCATATCTCTAATCTTTATTTGTCATCCCCTCATTTTTTTTCTTCATCATTTTTACGCACAAAATATTCTTGTAACGAATAGGTTATCTCTTCGTGGGTCATTGTATTTAATTTATTGTTTGGTCCTGGTGATAGTGACCCATGCACCTCTTGCTCAAGTATATGTGTATTTATTAATCGCAAGGTGTTGGGTAAGGGATAAGGGGTTCACATACACATCTCTGATGAAAACAATGTGCGGGTCGTAATTATATTTTATTCTATTTTATTTAAAAACTTACATTTCAGGGGGTATTTATAAACCCCCTGGCTTCGCCATTCAAGGAATCTTACAAAATCAACCATGGAACCTCCTATACATTAGCTAAAAAGCGCATCGACGAATGAGCGAAACAAACTTCGCCCTTTTCCTTTTATCTTTTTAAGCAACTTTGGACTTGACCATGATCTCTCAACTTAGCTGAGAACTTCACAGACTCCTCATGTGAAGCCGTCACGATGACTTCGCTGGTCATCAAGAGACTAGCGAAGTCATCTTCGCCGGATAACCTGAAACATGTGAAATCATATGTGCGAAGTTTGTTAGCCACAGCGAAGTGTCCACGTCATCTTCGCTGGGCGTCCAAAGTACAGCGAAGTCATCTTCGCCAGTCAACTTGAGACATGCGAAAATACATAAGCGAAGTTGAAGACACATGCAGCGAAGTATCTTCGTTGTCTTCGCCGCACATGTTAGCATCTCAAATGTTTATAATAAAATATTTGTCTCCAAAGTTTGGAAAGGATGTTTGTATGTCAAAGTTGTTCCCCAACAGCAGCCCCTCGTGGGCGAAGGCCTACTCCAAAGGTCTGAATCCTGCGAAGTTTATATGAAACTTTGCCTAACAAACACCATCCAAACTTTGAAGTTGGCCTATTTAAATTTTGAATCTAACGGCTAGCTTTGACCGGTTGATCAGACACTGCCTATAAATAGCGAGGCACTCCCCCCCCCTCCCCCCGCGGTTGTCGTTCTCAGAGGAGGGAAAACTCTGCCGAAATTTTTCTTAAGCTCTGAAGTTTGAGTTAACTTTTCCTGATATTTTGTCGTTGTGTTTGTCTAGTCTTAACTCTTTGTTCGAAGTTTGTGTCACATCTTCGCTAAGATTTGTTCCTTTAACTTTTTTATTCTCGTGATTTTGTTGAATAGTGTTTCTGATCTTCGGTTTTTGTAGATGTCTTCGCGAGATTTACAAGATCAGCTTCAATCTCAGGAGAGTTCCAAGACTGAAGAAGATAAGGCTCAAATAGATTCTGACGAAGAGGGCCTAGACGGCATTGACGCGTCAGTTGAGGATTTGGTGAAAGATGATGAAGGTTTTACCTTGACTTTTGGTAAAACTTTGTTTGAAAAGAGTCACCTTGATGAGATGGTGCGGCTAAAACTCGTTGATCGTGATCAAGTGAGGGTGCCTGACCCTTTGGAGACTAATCTGAAGTCGCATCCCGATAAATGCATTGTTTATCGGGATCTGTTCACTGCTGGTCTTCGCTTCCCTTGCTAGGACTTCGTTGAGGATGTATTGAAAGCTTTCAATATTTAAATGCACCATCTGACTCCAAATGGTGTAGTTAGACTGGCTTAGTTTATCTGGGCCGTCAAATCTCAGGAGGCTAATACTGACATTGCAGCTTTTTGCGAACTTTTTGAGATGCATACTCAATTCAAGGAGTTTATGCTTGAAGGGGAGTGATTACTAAGTATTTTCCTTGCTCAAGTTTTAAGGCTGCCCGCAACACTATCCAGATCTCTCCGGTGACACGGAATAAGTGGGGTACTGGAGATTGGTCAAGATACTGATTTTATCATAAAGTGCCCATGGTTGAGGAGCGAGACCCTGTTACAAAGAAAATGATGAAGAAGTATCCGATGACCGCCAGAATGGAAATTAAGAATTTTAAGCTATCTCCGTCTTTTTCTTCTTCCATGATCTCGAAGACTGTTGTGAAAGCGTACAAGTGTACAGCTTCGCTACAATGTGCTAGGGATCTGGTTGAGGAATATGCTGCTGCCAAAATTTGGCCATTAAAAAAAGGATGGTCTTTTCAATGTTTTTATCCTAAGAAAGTTCGAGGTATAAACTACAAGTTCCCGGATAATGATTTTCATCGCCCGAGGACATTTTCTTCTCATGAAGAATTTATGAAATCTGTGGAAAGCCAGGCTAAGGATTTGCTTGGCAAATATGTGGTGAGCGAGAAGAATAATATTGATAAGGTTCTTGGGAGTGATTATAAGCGCTTGAATAGAGTTTTTGAGGTTGCTAATGTTGAATATGGTGATAGGCCTCCTCCTGCCTATGCTTGTGAAAAGAAACAAGGTAAAAAAGAGACTGCTATTCAGATTAAGGAGAAGAAGCTCAAGTCTGGCGTTTCTAGCAAAGTTGTTGCTAAAAAGTTGAAGAAGAATTAGAGTCCTTCTATTTTGTTGGACGCTGAAGAGATTGATGCTGTGCTTGAACGAAGTTTGGACATAGAAGAGAACTTGGTTTCTGATGTTGGTGCTGGTGGCAAAAGTGATGTTGGGGTTGTAAGTGGTGGTGTTGATGGTGATGATGTTGGTTTTCCTATATCTCAAGATGTTGAGGATGAGGTGAGAAAAATTTGTATGACTTTCTCTTCTAGTGGTTCGGCTCTGCTATTACTTACTCCACTTAACGAAATCTTATAGAATTTGCAAGCTCGTGGTACTTCTGCCGGTGGTTCCGGCAAAGTTGGTGCGGGAGTTCACTTGGTCTCTGGGGGGGGAGACTCAAGTTAAGGATCTTCAGAAAGTTGCTGAATCGACTTCGCCAAAGCCTGATGCTGAGGCCCCTGCTGCTGGGCCTCTCGAAGAAAATGTTGGCGCTGGGGAAACAACTTCGGTTGAGAATCCAGCTGCGGTTGAGGCTGGCGAAATTGATGTTCAAAATGTGTTGAAGAAAGCTGAGGGCTCTCGAGTCTATTCTTTCAATCTTGAAGATAGCGATGATGAAGTTTTTGATGATGTGGTCAACGATGTACGTTTGGCACGCTTGACCAGTTCTACTATCCATGTTGAGAGTGGGAAGAGCGTTGAATGCAATTTAGGTGAACGTGTTTCTACTGGTAGGTACTGTGACCTCTGTTTCTTTTTGATTTGAATTGTCTTGTTTTGTTAATTTTTGATTTTTTTCTTGCAGAAACTATCTTTCCTCATGTGCCATCTTCTCCTTGAAAATAAGTCGACTTGAGCAAGTTTGGTGGTCAAGATCCTGTTACTCCTGTTGTCCCTGCTGATGGCGAGGGGAGGTTTCTGATGCTCTTAAGCATGGATTGGCATTTTGTCAAGAGAAAAGCTTAGGTTTTGACAGTTTTAAGTTCATTGGTGTTGGGGCCGATAAACTTCGGATAATGCCTCGCACTTCTGAGGTTCAATTATCAAAGTGCATAGACGAGGCTTTCACTATTCCTGACGCGGAGCTTGAGATATCCAAGAAACCCTTGCTCGAGGTTGCTGATGCTGGGCTGTCGATGATGTATAAGGGTTCTCTTTTGATGAGGGGTTTGCGAACTGGGTTAGAGGAGAAGGAGAAAAATTTTGCCCTTCGCGAACGTGATTATCAGATTGAAGTTGAAAATCTAAAGAAGCAACTTGCCGAAAGGGAGAAGGAGAGAGATGACGCTATGGATGCTCATAATGTGTTCGAAGGCAAACTTATCAGTGCTCTTGCTCGAGTTGAAGAAAAAGAAGATGAAAACAAGAAGATTATGGAGGAGAATGAGAAGTTGAAGGGAGACATGAGGTGCATTGAAAGAAGGATTAAGGATCAGGATAAATCCTTCTTTGATAACTGCAATCGCATTTGGGAGCTCTGTTTTGAATGTTATGACAAGTTTGGAGCTAGACCTGGAGATAAGTGCTGGGATCTTGGTGATCGTGATAGTTTTTTCAGTTGGCTTTGCTGCCAATATGAGGATTTGTCATAAGTCATGGAGACCACTGTTGATATCGGGGTGTTCTATTCTGCTCGTGCTTTGTTTCATTTGATGAAACGAAGCCAAGATCCTCTGTTTGCACAGCTTTGTGATGTCAATTATAAGTTTTCTTCTGTGTGTGAGCTGACCAATGTGACGAAGGCAGCACAAGTATTGTGCAACAAATATCTTGAGCAGTATTAGAGGTCAGGTGGTCGGGCCCATTGTTTTGATAAAGCTAGAGAGAAAATACAGAGGGTAAATTTTATACTTGCTTGCTTTTGTTTTCTTTTATGTTTTGTATCTAACTTTTCTCTCTTTCTGTGTCAGCAAATTGCAAAGGAGGCAAAAGCTGCTCAGAGGGAGGTAGAAGGAGCGGTGAAGAAGGAAGCTGATGTTGGAGGTCGAAGCGGTGTCGGACCCAACAATGTTAGTGGTGGTCGTCCTTAGGCTGTAGCTGTTTTTCTTTTGTGAGAAGAGGAGTTTTAAGAAAATGGTGGCTCTAAGTTATGATCTTGTAAGATATACACTTGGTATCTGTTTGACTATTTACTTGTCCTGCGCAGGTTCCTCATGCTGAGGCTGCGCAGGATATCGAAGACATCGTTCCGCTATTAATGTGTAAAGATGACTTTATTTTTGAGCCTGCCGAGTTTTATGATTTTCTTACTCGTAAGTTTTGCTCTCGTTGTTTTAGACTTGAACTTTTTTGGCGATTCTATCTTACAAATCTTTTATAGACTTGAATAGGCGACGCCGTAATGTCCGGCCTCCTAATTGTCGAGTTTTTGATTTTACGGGCTTTGCACAGGTAAAGGTTTGACGTGTGAGGTTTACTTTTCTTCTGTGGTTGCTCTTGTTTTCTGACTTCTTCTTCTTATAGTCGTCTGAGTCAAGTACTTCGTCGGCGAGTGTTTGTGAGGACTATTTACGCCGTAAAGCGAACGAAATTATTAACGAGGTTGTAAGCGACATACTTGGTGATGCTGCTGAAGTAGTTAGTTCTCAAGATGACTGATTTTGTACACATTTTGTTTGTAACTGGATAAGCTGTATTGTAACTATCTTGTTATATTACGAAGTTTGTGAGTTCTCCTTCGCTTATATGAATGAATACAGAATAGATACTTTGAATTATATTGCGTATGTAATTTTCTTAGTAACATGGAGTCGAGAAATTTACCTTAACAGATCTTGAAATGTCGTCCCCTCTTTTTCGTGCGAAGTGGATGTGTACACTTCCTTAGAAGCTGCAAACAATTCACCTTAGTGAAATAGTCAAAAAATTTGCTTTAGCAAATTTTGAAACGCCGTCCCTTCTTTTTTATACGAAGTGGACGCATACGCTTTCTTAGAAGCAGAAAATAGTTCACCTTAGTGAAATAAAGTCAAAAAATTTGCCTTAGCAAATTTTGAAACGATGTCCCTTCTTTTTTGTGCGAAGTGGACGTATACGCTTTCTTAGAAGCAGAAAACATTTCACCTTAGTGAAATAAAGTCGAAAAATTTGCCTTAGCAAATTTTAAAATGCTGTCCCTTCTTTTTCGTGCAAAGTGGACGCGTACGCTTCGTTAGAAGCAGAAAACATTTCACCTTAGTGAAATAAAGTCAAAAAATTTGCCTTAGCAAATTTTGAAACACCGTCCCTTTTTTTCATACGAAGTGGACGTGTACGCTTTCTTAGAAGCAGAAAATATTTCACCTTAGTGAAATAAAGTCAAAAAATTTGCCTTAGCAAATTTTGAAATATCGTCCCTTCTTTTTCGTGCGAAGTGGACGCGTACGCTTCCTTAGAAGCAGAAAATATTTCACCTTAGTGAAATAAAGTCAAAAAATTTAGCACAGACTTTTTGAGTTGGATAAGTTAGTATTTTTTAGATTTAATAAAATATCGATGCTAACTTAGTTTTGCAAAATTTATGCCGATATAGGAGTATATGTTGGATGTACTCTTTGGTGCTTTGTATTTTAGTGTGGAGACATATCTCTGGGGAAACTGTTCTCATTTATATTCCATGAGATTTACTGAGAGACTGCCTCGTTAAAAAATCACTCACCCTGCGAAGGGTTTCCCCTGAGTGGAAAAAGAGTGCAGCTCGATTACATTGTAAAGTTGCTTGAAATAAAACTTCTATTTCTACTTTGCAAGGAGTGAAACTACTCTTCTAGTTCGGCTACGGGTAATGTTTACGAAGTGTTTCTATATTCCAAGTGTGACTAAGCTCTTCACCTTTTAGATTTGGTGGGTGGTACGCACCTTCTTTGTTTGTTCTTGTGATGATGAAAGGCCCTTTCCACTTTTGTTGGAATTTTTCCAACGTGTCTTTATCTCTTTTTCTTTTGAGGACAAAATCTCCTGGTGCTAACTCTCTTGGCTTGACTTTCTTGTTGTACCATTTCTTTGTTTCAAGTTGGTACTTCTTGATATTTTCAAGTGCTTTGTTTCTTTCTTCTTTGAGCAAATCCTTGCTTGTTACTTGGTCTTCTTCTGTGATCATTTGAACATTTATTCTTGGACCTTCGTATTTTATCTCTTTGGGGGTCATTGCTTCATCTTCGTAAAGTAATTTGAATGGAGAAAAATCTGTTGGCCTTGATTTTGAAGTGTTGTGAAACCAGATTACTTTTGGTAATTCATCAACCCATTTTCCTTTATTGAGGTCTGTTAGGCACTTTGAAATTCCAGTGCAAATTATCCCGTTTGCTCTTTCGGCTGCTCTATTGGACTGTGGGTGTCTTACTGGTGCGAAGCAAAGTTTGATTCCCATTGAATGGAAGTATTCTCTAAAGTCTTCGTTATCAAACTGGATTCCATTATCTATAGTGATGTGTCTCGGGATTCCGAATCTGCATATGATGTTTTGCCATAGGAATTTTTTCATTGTATGAGAAGATATGTTTATGATTGGCTTCGCTTCAATCCACTTGGTGAAATATTCGACTGCAACTATTGTATATTGGTAGTTGCCCTGAGCCGGAAGTAACTTTTCAACTATGTCTATTCTCTATCTTGCAAGTGGCCAAGTTGGTTCAATTGGTTGTAGGTTTATTCCTGGTGCATTGATTTTACTCCCTGCCATTTGACAATTATGACAAGTCCGAATGATTTCTTTGTTGTCACTTTGGGTAGTTGGCCAGAAGAACCCTTGTCTGAAAGCTTTTCTGACTATTGATCTAGCCCCAGCGTGACACCCGCAGATTCCCTCGTATATTTCTTTCAACAGGTTTTTCTCATCTTCTTTTGATATGCACTTTAGTAGTGGTTGGCAAACTCCTTCCTTGTACAGTTCTTCGTTGATGGTCTTTTGCTTCATTCTTACTTCATCAATTTTATTTTCTGGCTCGTAAAATCCTTTTAGGAATGCCATAATTAGAGCTCTCCTGTCTTCGCTTTCTATGATGTGTACTTCTTTTGGTTGTTCAACTTTTGTTTTTATTGAGGCTTCGGTGATAGTTTGGAAGAATACTTCTGGTGGTAACTCTAACTTTTGGGCGGCGGCTTTTGCAATTTCGTCTGCATCTGTGTTATCGTTTCTTGGTATACTTTTCACTATGAATTCAGCGAAGTGTTTTTCTTGATCCCTCAATAGTTGGAGATACTTTGCTAATTCTGAATCTCTTGCTTTATAATTTTTCTCTATATGCCCAGCCACAACTTGAGAATCTGTCTTGATTATTAGCTTTTGAATTCCCATTGCTCTTGCTTTGCGAAGTCCCAGCAGTACTGCCTCATATTCTGTAATGTTGTTGGTGCATTGAAAGTTTAGTCTTGCTGCGTATTTGAGTTTGATTCCAGAAGGTGAGGTTATGACTGCTGCTGCTCCTGCACCAGCGAAGCCCTAAGCACCATCGCAATAGATTATCCATTCTGGTTGCTCCATTCTTTCTTGATTGTACTTTGAAGGTGTCCAATCTGCCACGAAGTCGGCCAACACTTGGGATTTGATTACTGTTCTTGTGGCAGAACCTCCTAAATTATATGGCCCACACGCACCTATCATTGTCTCAAAGACTTCTGATAGCCATGCATGTGTTCCAGATAACTTAGAAAGCCCTGTCGGGTGCCCTCAAAGGACCCCGATTAAACCACATTTGTCAACTCATACCAGGATCAACAACGGAGTAGCTACGACATTACCACATTTATGATAAAACATATATCAGAGTGCGGAAGAGTAATAACATTAAGTTTACAAAATATATGAAAAAGTTAACTTTTACAAACTTGACTTTAATTGCGGAAGCGGCGGAAGCAGAGAAGAACTTCAGAAGTCAACTTAGGTAGAACGCCTAAGTCGGGAGGGGACAACCAGATCACGTCGAGCCCACCGACATGAACTTGATTTAAACACCAATTAGCACCTGCAACAGGGGTTCAACAAACCCTGAGTACAAAAGTACTCAACAAGACTGACCCGACGAAAAAGAGGGGTGAAGACTCAGGAAATGCAGGCTAGAGGGACAAGGTAAGGTCTGTAGAAGATAAGAAATTTTGCAGAAAAGCTTTACAAAAGGGAAGGTTGCTTGGACTACTTCCAATTACCAACCAACTTCATTATTGAACCTTAATTTTTGTTCAAGTTGTTACTACGATGATGAACAACGATCGAGTCTTCTTCTCCGAGAAGCAACGGCGATTTGAATCCATTTTCATACCCAGCTGGGACCTAGGTGACTGAGCATACCGGAGACTTTAACTCCGAAGCACCCCAGGTGCACCGATATACCGGGATAACAACCTCAGTCGTATATCACCACATGATACACGTGAGCTCTGCGGCCCAGCGTACCGAGATACGTGGGAACTTAAAACCCCACAGTAAAACACACTATGACACAGATGGGATTCTCTGGCCCCACGCTAGGTCACTCCATGGCATACACGGCTACAACCATCCGTATACCACTTCATGCATGTGGATTTCTAAATTCTCGATATCATCCAGTTCACCAACGGACGGGACCTAGGGCATCAACAGACGAGAACACTACAGAGGGACTCCATTCCCAGTGCAAGTTCGCCGTCCGGACTCGATTTATTACTAACATCAAGCTTTCAACAAGAAAACCAATCTCATCTTTTTCATTCTTTTCCTTTGAACAATTAAATAAATAAGCAGGGCTAAGCATTACTACTCATCTTCCAAGTAGGTAACAAGGATTAAGGAAATAAGACAGGTAATGCAATTTGTGGGTTTTCACTCAACTCCTATCACTTAATGCAACATATCAGAGCTGAAGCGGTAAAACTTTTATAAATAGAATAGGGTTTAAATGTATCCGGGGCTTGCATGTGTTGCAGCGGTAGTTAGTTCTCGTCAAGATCACGGGTGTTACGCTTGACACAACTCCAGGATGGACAACACCACATCATGGATCCGCGACTTCACTTCAATGGGGGATGGCATTTTCCGGAGATCGTGCACCAAGATCCACTCACTCTCGAACAACTACACGTATTTAATGATGCATGTTTTAGCATGATGAACTTATGACATGATGCGTGGCAATGCATTGGTGCAAGCATAACAAGATTAAGCAACTAACTAATTATAAACTATTTTAAAAGCATTACAGAAGATAAATATAAAACTCCATATATTCTAAAATTATATAGTCATATTAGGTGTTAACATGACATAGCAGAATCATATAAAGGTAAAGGAACCACATTTTTCATTTATACATTTTTATTATAATTATAAACCATTTAATAAGAAATAAGCAAGATAAATCAAAAGGTCAAGCATACGATATCCAATGACCACAATATTTTTATTACAACACACACATAGCACAAGAAACATGTCATAAAAATTTCAAGTCAAAAGGGGTCACATAGCATGAGATATGAATTTCCTTTTCTTTAAACATTAAATAAAGGCATGAAACATAGCTAATTATTTTTATATAAAACATGGCATGTTTCATATTTTTAATAAAAACTAGGCATTACAAGGAACACAACAAAATTTGGTTCACCAAAAACGGAGTTACGAAACTCCAGATATGAATTTTTAAAGTTTATGAAAAACTGCTACGAATAGGTCCTCGGGGTACTATTCACCTGAGTCTATCGCTGTGCAGTTAGGACCCTGGTTTTAGTTGAATTCAAACCCGAGGTCCTTGGTCACGATTCATGTACAGAGAACGCGCAGGAAGGCCGTTTCCGGCGGGGATAGTGCTCACCAGCGGCAAAGGAGAGGCATAGAAGCATCCTTGGACTCGTGCGCATCCGATGGTGCACTCAAATCGACTGGAACTAGTGCGTGGAGGGGTGTGGCCACGCGAGCTGCGGCCATGGTGGCGCGGCGTTCTGTGGAGCAGCGGCTCTGGTGCAGGATAGACGAAATTGAGGGCATGGTTAGCTGCAGGGGAGTAAGGCGAACTCAAAGACAAAGAAAAACCAGAAAAACAACCGACGACGATGACCGTTGGCCGGGCGAGGCGCACGGCGGCCATGGCGGCTGTGAACAGAGAAGGGAAAATGGCGGCCGGTGCTGAGCTTATAAAGGGAAATAGAAGATGGTGGAGTGCCTGGAGTCTTCGCGGGCGTGGCCACGCAGCTACCAGCACGGGAGGTCTCGAAGACGCGGCAAATTGGTTCACGGCGACGACGCGGCAGCAAAAACGGACCAGAGCAACATCGGACCAGCAAAAACGGAACAGTCACTCGCGCGGGTACTGTTCATAGAAATTACAGGACTGCCACTCGTCGAAAATTATAAATTACTCCTAAATTTATATAGGAACTTAAAAATCTCCAAAAATAAAGTTTGCATAACTTTTCAAGAGCTACACTTTTCATTTAAGAAACATTTTTAAATTCTGCTTATTTTGAAACATGAATTCAAATTTAAAAAGAATGCAAAAAGGGTTAATTCTCTAGAAGCAAACATTTGAAATTACTTTTTATTTTTCTAAACAACTTAAAAATCTTCCAATCTATGAAATGTTCAGCTTATCAAACCAAACATTTTTATAGAGAAAGTTTTCCCAAATTTTGAATAATTTTTGAAATATGAATTTAAATTGAAAAGGGAATAAGTGTTGGAAAACTGTATTTTCACTTTTATTCAAAATTATTTTTGGAAACTTGAAAAAATTTGAATACCAATATTGTAGCTCCTTTCAAGATCTACAAACTATATTTTGAGAGTATCTCAAAATTTCTTATAGATTTTAAAATATAGAAAAAGGGATAAAATAAGGTTTTGAAAATAGTTTTTAAGTAGCAATCAACTCATCATTTCATGTATAAAACAAAGCACCACATAAAAGACATTATTAAAACATGAATGCATTTATGTCATGATGCTCAATGATTATTCTTAATAATGAACTTGATTATAATTTTAATTGCTTACTAACATCTGGGATGTTACAGTTCTTTTCTCAAATTTGATGAAGTATTGAGACAATTCTGCAGCGCATTTTCCCAATCTCCCTAAGGATTTGCAGCCTTGTAGTACTTCTTTGAGGGGTTGATTTGTTGGCACTCTTATTTTGTGTGCTTGGAAGTAGTGTTTCAACTTTCTGAATACCATAAGTACTGCATATGCAATTTTCTCAATTTCTGAATAGAAAATTTTTGATCCAGACAGAGCTTCGGATGCGAAGTAGACTGAAACTTGTTTTGTTGAGTGCTCATTTTCTTCTTCTTGAATCAGTACTGCACTAACTGTACTTTCGTTTGCTGATACATATAGTAGTGAATCTGCCGTTGGATCAGGTGTTGCCAAAGTTGAGGGATTGGATAGATGCTTTTTTATTTCTTCGAAAGCTTGTTGCTGTGCTTGACCCCAGTTGAATATTTTCTTTTTTTTCTTTTAGTGCTTGAAATATTAGGAGGCTTCGCTCAGCTGATTTGGATATAAATCTGTTCAGCGAAGCCAATCTTCCTGTCAGCTTTTGGATGTCCTTGGTGTTTCTTGGCACTTGCATGTTTAATATTGCATTTACCTTCTCTGGATTCGGGTCGACTTTTGCAGATACGATGCACCCCAAAATTTTGCCTGTTTGAACTCCGAATGTGCATTTTTCTGGGTTCAACTTTATGTTTGCTTTTCTGAGATTTGAGAAGGTTTCTTATAAGTCTTCGACATGGTCTTCTCTTTTCTTGCTCTTGACTACCAGGTCGTCGACATACGCAAGCAAATTTCTTGGTATTTGATCTTTGAGAACTGTGGATGTCATTCTGATGAAAGTTGTTCCTGCGTTGCGAAGCCCCTCAGCCATTCTTTGGAAACAGTAAGTTCCGAATGGTGTGATGAAACTTGTGTACTCTTCGTCTTCTTTTTTCATCCAGATCTGATGATAGCCTGAATAGCAGTCGAGAAAACTGAGCATTTCACTTCCTGCTGCCTGATCTACCAAAGTGTCTATTCTTGGTAGTGGAAAGTTATCCTTTGGGCACGCCTTATTGAGATCTGTAAAGTCTATACACATTCTTCACTTTTTGTTTTTCTTCTGCACCATGACTATGTTTGCGAGCCAAGTTGTAAATTAGACTTCTCTTATGACTTTTGCATCTAACAATCTTTGGACTTTGGCTTTTGCAGTTTGTGTTCTGTCTTCCGACAACTTTTTGAGTTTTTGTTTTTCGGTCTGAAGTTGGGGTCGATGTTTAACTTGTGTTCTATGATATCCCTGCTTACTCCTCCTAAGTCTTGTGCAGACCAGGTGAAGATATCCTTGTTACTTCGTAGGACTTGTATTATTATTTTTTCTTCTTCTTTTGATAAATTTATGCCGATGATAACTTGTCTTTCTGGCACTATAGGGTGGATTGGTACTTTCTTTGTATCTTTGCAAGGCTTTACTTTTTCTTGCGTCTTTGCGTTTTCAGTTTCGGGCTCATCTCTTCTTCTTCTTGTATTACGTGGATATTTTTGAAAGCCGGGCTTGCATCTCTTTTAATGTTTCTTGCCTCTGTTTGATCGCCAAAGATGGTTATGATGCTGTTAACTGCTGGTATCTTCATGCATAAGTATGGATAGCTTACTATGGCTTTGAAAGCATTTAAACTTCCTCTTCCAAACATTGCGTTGTACTGGCTATGCATTTCGACAACATCAAATGTTATTTGCTCTGTTCTCGCATTGTTCACTGTTTCGAATGAGACTAGCAAGACAATTCTGCCGATAGAGTTTATTTTCTTTCCGCCGAAGCCTACTAGTGGGTGCTCGGCTCTTCCTAGAGTTTTTCTATCAATTTGCATTACATCTAAAGTTCTTGTGAATATTATGTCTGCTGAGCTGCCACCATCTATTAGAATTTTTGTTACTGCCCAGCCTTCAATGTTTGCTTCTATGACTATTGCGTCCATGTGAGGGTAATCTTTGAGTTTGAGATCTTGTTCTAAGAATGTGATTGGCATGTGGGACCATCTTGTTTTCTTGAATGGACCTTCGACTGCTATGGAGTTTACTCTTCTAAAATAATTTTTTTTTATTTCTTGAATCAAGCTCCATGCTATTTCCTCCGAAGATTGTCATAATTCTACCTTTGCTTGGGATGACTGCATTCCCGTTGCTTGTTGACGCTTCGGGCACGTTGTTGTTGTATTGAATTTGGTGGTTGTTGTTTGCTACTGAACTTTTAGGTTAGAAATTTGGCTGCTGACTTATGCCCCATTGATTTTGCGGGCACGCTGCTAGCGGTTGGCAGTTATAGATTGGCGGATGTGGTGGCAACATGTGCTGAGGGTAAGTTATTGGCAAGTAACTTGTTCTTTGAGGAGCTAGATGATTGACAACCTTCAACTGCAAAGTTGCTCTATTTTTTCTTGTACTTCTTTAATGCTTTTCTTTACTCTTGGGCATATCTTCGATGTATGACCAGCAGCTTTGCCATGTATGATGCAGTATATTTCTTCGGGCCTTAAGATTTTCTTTTCAAAATTTCTGCTTTGGTTGTTATAATTTGCCCTTGTAATTTTTTTTGTAATTTCTGTTGTTTTAAAAATTTCTTTGACTGTTTGATCTTGGACCTTGAACGGCAGCTTTGCTCGTGTTGTTGATATGATTTATCCTCTGAAATGGTCTTCGCTCAGCGTTTGTTCTTGGGCGTTGGGGATTGTTATTTGATCTTGACGTGTTTTTTTCTCTGTTTTCTTTTTCTATTCTTTTTTATAGTCTTCGTCGGACTCACAGTATTTTCTCATTTCTTCATATAACTTTTTCACTGTGGTTGGTCTTTCCCTTTTGAAGTGTGATGAGAGTTGGCCTGCTCGCAGTCCTTTGCTTGCTGCTATGATGACAACTTCATCTGGTATGTTTGGTATTTGAACTTTTGTTTATACAAATCTTTTATAATATTGGCTCAACGGTTCTTTTGGTTGCTGCTTGATGTTGTAAAGATCATCGCTGGTGAGTTTGACTCTTTGTAAGCCTTGGAAGTCTAGGAGCAAAGTTGTGCGAAGCTAATCCTAAGATTTGATTGACCTTGGTTTTAGTGAAGAGTACCAATGCTGCGCTGGTCCTCTTACTGCCATGATGAGTGACTTTGCCAGGGTGTTCGCATCTCCCCCGCTTGATGCTACTGCTGCTTCGAAGCTCGTAAGAAATTGTCTTGGATCGGTCATGCCATTGTAGGTTGGGATGATATTGAATTTGAAACCTGCTGGCCACTTCGCTAGCTGAATGTCAATTGACAAGGGAGACTCTGTATCAATTGTTGCTATCTGACTTTGGTTTTCTTTGCTATTGGTATTATTGCTTGCTGAATTTGGATCTTGAATCATGGCTTCGCTTTCGTTTTCTATTTCATTATTGATTTTTCTTAGTTTAGCCTCTGCTTCTGTAATTTTTTGCCTTAGGGACTTTTCTCTTGTCTTCGCTCTTGCTTCCTCCAGCTGTTTTTTCTTGACGATGAGTTGTTCTTCGAGTTCTTTGTCTTCTTTCTTCGTTCTGAGTTTCTTCATCTTCTTGTGAGCGTCTATTTTCTATTTCTGTCTCATCTTTCAAAAGTGGGTCTTTGTCTTGGTTTGAATTGTCTCCAGCCAAAGTTGCTTTTTTGCTGAGTCTTGCCATTTTGCGTCCGCGTGGTGGTCGTGGGTGTCTTCGATCACACAAATGGACGGCACCAGATGTTGGGTTAGGGATAAGGGGTTCACATACACATCTCTGATAAAAACAATGTGTGGCTCATAATTATATTTCATTCCATTTCATTTAAAAACTTACATTCCAGGGAGGGTTTTATAGACCCTCTGGCTTCGCCATTCAAGGAATCTTACAAAATCAACCATGGAACCTCCTATACATTAGCTAAAAAGCGCATCGGCGAAGGGGCGAAACACACTTCGCCCTTTTCCTTTTATCTTTTTAAGCAACTTTAGACTTGATCATGATCTCTCAACTTAGCTGGGAACTTCACAGACTCCTCATGCGAAGTCGCCACGATGACTTCGCTGGTCATCAAGAAACTAGCGAAGTCATCTTCGCTGGATAACCTGAAACATGTAAAATCATATGTGCGAAGTTTGATAGCCACAGCGAAGTGTCTACGTCATCTTCGCTGGGCGTCCAAAGTACAACGAAGTCATCTTCGCCAGTCAACTTGAGACATGCGAAAATACATAAGTAAAGTTGAAGACACGTGCAGCGAAGTATCTTCGTTGTCTTCGCCGCACATGTTAGCATCTCAAATGTTTATAATGAAATGTTTGTCTCTAAAGTTTAGAAAGGATGTTTGTATGTCAAAGTTGTTCTCCAACACAAGATCATTTGGATCTCCTCCTCCTCCCCTCCTACTCCTACTATTCACGTATCGTCTGGGTGTGGGAGGGCCTATAGCCAGGAGAAAGGAAAGGAAAACGATTGGCTGTGGGTATAGACACGCGGGTACTTACACCGGTGACAAAAAGTTTTAGAGGCAAGAAATTAAATAACAAAACAAAAATAAATCTTACATCTTACGGATGACCCACCTGTTAGGAGGCAAGAAGGTATAACATGATGGGTATGAATTCTCGGATAACGTGTATTTATCAATTTCTTCGTTTTTTATAGTATAGATAGATATAGATAGAATTGATAAAGTTTATTTCAAACTCGGCACGGGCTTTTTGGATGGATCGAGCTCAAAAATCCAAAGTGATCACACCCGGCGTTTAGTTCTAATTCAACTGACATGAACGAAACAAAAAATCATATTTAACACTAGAAATAATACTTCTTTCTTATTTGATACAACAACAACAACGCCTTTTGTCCCAAGTAAGTTAGGGTAGGCTAGAGATGAAACCCAAAAGAGGCATAAAAATGGTACAAGAAAAAGATTACGGTTCAGGCACGTTAATTGCTAGTCTCCAAGCGCTCCTATCCATAGCTAAATCCTTAGGGATATTCCACTCCTTAAGGTCTCTCTTAACCGACTCGTCCCAAGTCAGTTTAGGCCGACCTCTACCTCTCTTTACATTATCGACCCGCTTTAGAACCCCACTACGTACCGGTGCCTCAGGAGGCCTCCGTTGAACATGACCAAACCATCTCAACCGGTGTTGAATCAATTTTTCCTCAATTGGTGCCACCCCAACCCTATCCCGAATATCTACGTTCCGGACTCTATCCCTCCTTGTGTGCCCACAACACCATCGTAACATACGCATCTCTGCTACACTCAATTGCTGGATATGTCGTCTTTTTGTAGGCCAACATTCAGCACCGTATAACATCGCCGGACGAATCGCTGTCCTATAAAACTTATCTTTTAACTTCTGAGGCACCCTTCTGTCACAGAGGACGCCTGAAGCTTGACGCCATTTCAACCAACCGGCTGAAATTCTATGCCTAACATCTTCATCAATGTCACCATCCTTTTGTAGCATCGATCCTAAATACCGAAAAGTATCCTTCTTGGCCACCACTTGCCCATCGAGGCTAACGTCTCCCTCCTCATTCCTAGTCGCATTGAAATCGTACCTCATGTACTCGGTCTTGGTCCTACTAAGTCTAAACCCTTTCGACTCTAACGTGTGCCTCCATAGTCAAAGTTTTTCAAAGAACAACGACATGTTCTTGAGAGGCTCATTCATCCTGCACTTGTTCTCTTGCCGCGGCTGCAGAGTTGGCTAAGAAGTGCTGCCAAGCAATCTTTACCGCTCTTTTTTCTCAAGTCAAACGAATTATAATTTAAAACGGAGAGAGCAGAAGATAGAAGAAAACGACCTGTTCTCTTAAAGTGATTGATAAACTTCTCCGCAGAAGCATATGCCAACACACGAGAGGCTGAGATCGAAGTTGTACCAAACAAACACCTACATATTCTCCTTATACGACCTGTATGTGTTTTTTTTCCTAAAATGAAATAATGTAATAAGCCATGGACCGACTGTACTCTTGTTTAATGAAGCTTAAGGGGAATTCAAAGTGTATATGTGTTACCTGATGAGTCTTAAGGTGTGACCTACTAATGGAGGGGGCATATTCCTTTTGCGTAAGGTCTCATGTGAGACCCACAAAATTTCTGATTTTTGAAAAAAATCAACCAATATATTTTTTTTGGACAAATAGATGCAGTTCCATAAACTTTGCTCCAATAAAAGGGAGAGCTCTAAAACTTCAGATTTTTTAGGAGTGCTACACGGTGGATTTTATGAAGGCAATGTATCAATGCAAAACCACAATCTTGATAAAAAAACTCGTGCAAACCACAATAAAAAAGTCATCTAAATTCATTAAAAAATCACACATGTTGGTAATATGATAATAAAATAAATAATTTTATAAAATATTTTATCCAAACTCGACTTTATCTGTGAGATATAAAAATAACAAATTTCTAACCAATTATCTGACAACTTTATGACTTGAAATTTCTAACATATGGTAGCTTGAAATTTATTGTTAGGATGGTCCAGCCCACGACTATATGACATTTTAGGGAGCTTGTCAGAAGTTTGTACTGATATAAACTATTATTTTCAATTAAAATAATATATAAATATTTTACATATATTTGAAAAATCATAAAATAGGCCAAACTTTTCGAGATTCATACTCCGTATTACTTGGGGACTAAAAGGAAAGTTCTTTTCCTATCCTCGTTCTCTCCTCCGGCTCGCCGCTTGCCTCCATCGCCCGCCGCCCGCTGGGCTGGGTCCGCCACGCCTGTACCCAACGAAGTCCTCTTCGACCGTCCTATCCCCTCCTCCCCCGCGTCGGCGAGAAAGAACGCGCGCGCTCCATCTGCCCCTCCTCAGCCCGCTCGCCCCCTTCCCCTCAAGCAGCCTCCCTGCCGGAGGGTGGTTCCGCTCCTTCCGTTGGAGCGAAACACGACGCCTGGCCGCTGACAACCGAAGCGATTCCTCTATCGCGGGCGTCCTCGTCTCGTCCTAGTCGTCTCCGCCTCCTCCGTGCCGGTGGATCGGCGCGGCGGGGATCCTTCCGGGGGTTCGGATCGGTTTCTTCTTCGTCTCCTTCTGGCAAGGACCAAGGAACCCTAATTCGGTCTGGTTGCTTCAACGGATCGTGCGTCCTGTTTTGGGGATCTTTTTATGCTCTGACCTCTGAGGAATCGAATCCAGATCTTTCCTGCTATATTCAGCACAATTAGTAGCGTGTTTCTTTATGGCGTGGATTGTACATAGTAAATTCTCACGGAGAAATTAAAATTTGGGGGTTCAACTGGATCCCCACGGCTTGCTGTGCTCAGGTTACATATTGTTCTTGGGGTGCACCATCATCTTACATATATAGGATATAGGAGATATAGGCATGCTCTATGGGTACTGATGTTTACTAGTTTGGTACATTGTCAAAAGTCTGAAAGAATCAGTTTAAGTTTTATTCCAAAATGCGTGAATGTAGTTTATATTGGGTGGAATGTGTGTAGTTCACCATGCTTGTTTACATTTCGTGACAGATTTCTCATTAATTCATTCATCCTCCCTTGCATTTCTTGATCACAACTGTTCTTTTGTCTCAAACTCGCACTACTAGTATTAGTTATTTCCCAAAATTTGGACGTCTCAAATTAAATCCTGTACCACATTAAGTCATGCCATGGTGGTAAAATTGTATTTTTCCTGTTCAAGCAACGCAACTGCATCTCTGATCTCTGTGACACTAGTAAAACTTTGTGTTTTCTCTAGGTTTCTTCTTTAAGAATTATTTCTTAAGAAGTACTCAATTACATTTGGTCTTTTCATTCTTGACTCATTAATGCACAGTTTTAGAGGAATCTTTTTGGCGGGTAATGCTTTAATAAAAGGACGAACCTAGTGCCGTAGGCTCCCGCACTGCGGGGTCTGGGGAAGGGAAAATAGCCAACAGCCATCCCTGCACAAATGTGCAGAGGCTGAGGCTTGAACCCTGGACCTCTTGGTCACAGACGGTAAAGCTCTACCGCTTGCACCAGGGCCGCCCTTCCTGGTAATGCTTTAATAAAATATTTTATTGGGATGGATAGCATATATATATAAGACACTTTGTATTCTATAATTGCAACGGAGGGAGTAAGGCTGTTTGAATCCTACACCTTTGCACCTTGACAATGTCTGAATAATATGAAATACTTTTGCATGGTGTACAAGATTATTTGGCTTTATGCTATAGAAATACGTTCTTTTATTGTCCTAGCGGCGTGGCCACATTACCCCTATGCCTGTGCAAAATAGTAGAGATCAAGACATTGTTATCGATTATGTGATGGAAAGCTGGAAGTTGTTTTTTTTTTTGCTCTAACAAACATTAATGGAGCAGTATGCCAATATTCTTTTTTGTTTACTACTTTTGATGTTATCTTATTTTTTGAGTTACTAAAAATTTCATTTCTGGATTGCCAGTTGTTGAACTTGGAGTTAGACAATGGATCTGGAGACAGAGAATCGTCTTGCTTCTTTGCTAATTGAAGAGGCTCGGAGATTGCAGTTAGAGGCTGACAGGGAAGGTGTTCATGCATATCTTCGAAAACCTAATGTTAGGTATCGTCCAAACTCACGGTTCCTCACAGCCACAGTTCGTGGAGTTCAACAAGGTTAGCATTGTGCAGCTGTATTTATAGTTTATTGAATCATTTTTGTCACTCAATTTCAACATTTTCTATGTTTTTGGAGGCCCTGTGGAACAAAATCACCATTAGAAAAAAACAGTTGAATCATGTAACCTGTAAAAAAAATGAACTTGGCTCTTTGTGAGTATAGTGACCTTCTGTTCTTGGGGTGAAGTATACTGACCATCTGGCCCCATATCACCAATTTTTAATGACATAACTAATCAATGTAGGAAAAAACATTGTAGTCATATAAAAAGATTGAACTTGGATCCTGTATTACATTGACCTTAAGGGCATGTTATTGGACAAGTACATTGTTCTGAGCGATAGGCTGTTCGTCCTGCAGCAAACCGTGTTGTGGAGGTCAATGAAATGTGGCGTGCGAGGGAAAAGGAACTGGAGTTAGAGTCAAAGATGAAAAGCAGAAATAGCAGAAGTAAGGATCGTGACGATTTTAGAGGCGAGAAGCGCAAAAGTGAATCGAGAAACCATAGCTCCAGCTCAAGGGTCCAACAAGACGGGACCACTTATAATATTTCTTACTCGGACCAGGAGGATGGTCTCAGGGATGATGAGATTGAAAGATTTCTTCATTCAAGGTCAGTTAGAATATTCATTTATTTTCTTTTATGCAAGAAATATCCATTTATTGATGCAGCACCTGTCATATAATATAACTAAATTATTATTTTTACTCTTCTGTTATATGAAAGATGACATAATCTGTGTATCTCTTCGATGATACCACATTATCTATTGATGAGTGCTGGTATCCTATTATGTGGTATATTTAAATTCATTTATGCTGCAAACCTTTCTGTCTGTTAGCTATTTTCCCTGTGTTACCTATCGGCATATTGTTGCTGACATGTTTATTGTTATCGTTCTGTTAGGGTGAAGCGAGGACGTGGGGCTGTTGGTTCTAGGATGGACGAGCCTGGTCCATACCTTGATTCTTTGTCCCGTCATCAGGACAACGGACCTAGTCCTGACATACGTGTGGAAGAAAAATGGGAACGCCGAGTACAAGGCCCAGAGAAGCCTTCATTTTTGAGATCCAAGTCTCCTGATGGTCACTGGCATAAGGATACTTTGGATGGAAGGGCATCAAGCTCTGAACCACTGAGTAAAATGGAAAAGAAAAAGAAGTCAGAGAAAAAAGATAAGAGAGAGAAAAAGAAGGAAAAGGACAAGAAGAAACACAAACATCGCCATCACCACGATCACAAAAGCCGAAGACGGGAGTGAATTACTGATGTTGCCTGCTAGCAGAGAATAAAATGTGCAAAACGTTGTGCCCTGAAATGAGCTAGCAGATTGTTGCTGTAACTTGAAACCTGTATTGTATGGAAATCTCGATATTGTGTAGAAACGGATTATGGTTCTTATAATACAGTGTTGTTGTGATGTCATAGTTTTTTTTTTTTTTTTAAGTTTTCTCACTTCGAAGTAGCATGGCTAACATCTCAAGGCGTTTGAGTCCCCCCCTTCTTATTGATTGATGATCATCTCAGCCTGCTCTTCAAGAACGTGAGCTTGTTAGTTGGGGTTTATAGATGAATAAACCTGCGTAGACAGATTAGTGCATTTCTATGATCATTTGGCTATGGAGTTACTTGTCAGGTTTCCTTGAACAATGAACAGATATAACAGTTGGCTCAACACGACTAATTGATGGCTCTGATGAAAGACCGTTTATGAGATCTGGCAGTTCCTACCAAAATGGACCTAAGAGCATGGATCATTCTTCGTTTGTTTTTTTAAAACCCAAGAATTCATACTGTTCATCGACATGAACCAATTACTTAGGCTTTTCGAAGCTTCCATCTTTTCCCATTTCTGAATCGATATTCTTTCAGAGTTCAGATAAGCGTTTTATATGTAGTGTCTATCTGAATCGATGTTCTTTCAGAGTTCAGATAGGCGTTTTATATGTAGTGTCGTCTTCAGAAACATTTTGTGGTTACGTTGCAGTGTAATGTCTTGCAGAATCGGAGCCAGTGTCGGGTTTTCAGAAAAAAAAAAAAGATGCTCACATCAAGAGAAACTAGAGTCCCCAGACCATTTTCAAGAACAGAAAATATATTAAATACACGATTTCAATTTTGAATTATTATACAGGACAATCTCTTGACGTATACCACTGAAAGTACATCACATGTTCTTGTGTGATTGCACAATCACTTGCAAGATGATCACAACTAAACAAATCCTAGAAACAAAAGAAAGTCATTCTTCAGTTCTTAAGCCAAACCCATCCAATCTATGTTCTCTGTACAGTATAATGCTGTGCAAGAAATATACTGGGACGAAAAATACATTATCTGCAACAAGAGATAGATCATTAGATAAAGTCGTAAGAAGACGTGAGAAGCAACAAGGAGAAAGAAACATAGTGCCTTCATGTTGACATTATTGCCTGAAAAATGCACAGTGAAATGAAATTGGCAGTGCAAGAATGCTCAAGCTATAATGAAGACATTTTTTATACAAACACTGGACCGTGGCAAAAAAAAAACATCAAATGCACAATTGCGGTGTATGAAATATACAGATTGCCTCAGCACATATTTTGAATCTAGTTTTATCCAGGAATAGCGATTTCAGCTACTTCCACTGGAAGTCAGAGAAAGAAGTGTTTATTTTCAGGTCAATTAGGATTCAATTAACACACTGCGTATGTAGAGGTGATACTGTCCCAGTCCTTACACCGAAAGCAATACTTATGTTTTGAGGGAACAAAATATGGTGTTCTGCCTCGGAAGCTTAGTAGCAACTAATATTAGCTTTTGTTAATAATTTGGACACTTCATTACCAACGCAAATGAAAACTAGAGGTTCATTCCCATCCATTGGATTTGGCGATAAACAAGAATAACTGACAATAGGATGAACCACACCTGTACAAGAATAAACAAGAGTAACTGTAGAGATTTATTGTCCTCATGAACCACACCTGATCACGATCGAGTAAAGGAATACCCAAAAATCTTGTAACCATTCCAGTATGACAAATGACACTACGACAGTACATGATCCTGACATCTATTTCCGTTATCTTCAATTCTTTGGGGAAGAAACAAAAACATTTCTAATGTTAGGATATAAAACAGAAGAGCTGTGAACAGAAACATGCACATTCCTCCATTGCACAAACTTGCGCGAGCAGAAGGTTAGCAAAAAGGGTCTCAATGATCTGCAAGTTTGCTAATCTGCTTAATTAAGAGGTAAGGAAGACCTGACCTGATCACTGACCTAAAATGCAGGAACAAATGGACCACCAAAGCCGGTCGAATAACTCAGCCGACAACGAATGGGCCGATCTCCCCACTGCGCATGCCGCGGGCTACCTCGTTGGCAACGATCAGGCAGGTGGACACCCAGCCGGCAAGCACCGCCCACACCATGTCCACGATGCAGGCCGTGAGCCCCCACGGCATCGTCATCCTTGCGCCCTCTCACAAGCCGTCTCCAAGGAGGCAATTCCACAAACACCGTCCCTGCAAATCGAAAAGCACCACCGAAACAACCATGGCTGAGACGAGGAGATCGGTTGAATTCCGACGATTTGACTAACTATTACAGGAGAACTCACCTCTTATCTTGCCGCCTTCCCGCCGGTACCGTCAGCACCCAGGAATCGATGAAAGTTCCGCCGATTAGCGACCGTCCTACGGATTCAGCTACAATCTTACGCACCAGGAATCGGCAAGAGAAATTGCGTCCACAAGAGATTTCGCTGGATTTCACTGCCTCCTCTGCCACCTAACCCTTGTTTCCCCCTTTTTACACCTCCTGTTCCGCGGTCCACGAAAGCTAGGATACGGACAGAGATGAGCTTTGCTCTTGCTTTTGCGCCAAGAACCAATCCAACTTGGACACTTACTATTGACCTGATATTCCACCTCCACCATGGATTCTTTGATAGAACTTTATTTTGTTTCACCGGAGAGTTAAATAGGAGATGAGGCTTAAAGAGTCTTCTCTCTCCTTTGTTGCTTACCACATCTTCTCTCTGTTTGCCGGGTAAGCAGTTGCCACAAAAGAACCAATTGGGGATTGCCACCTAAGAGGTCACACTCTGTCAGGACTCTGACTACAGATGTTGAAACTTTATCCAATCATTCGTGGATTGGATTGCAGATCATTCGTGGATTGGATTGCAGGGTTAGTCTGGAGCACAACACAAGCGCGGCTTCGAATGGTCTGGTCGTCCAACACCTGTCACATGCTGGCGGTCTACTGTTCGGCTGATCGTTTTCACGAGCAGATGAACAGGGCTTCAAGCTGATGTTTGGGACGAAACAGAGAAGCAAAAGCAGCTTGTTCTCAGAACACACAAACAAGACCGACAGCTTTTTTTTAGAGTAAAAGGGCAGAGCCCCTGCCTTAGACAAGACTGACAGCTCACTGATAGTTACGTATTTTTCATATGTTTAGTAGACTCCATGATCGGTATCATGTCTATTGCGCTGATAGTAGGTGTACTCATCGAACAAGATGATTTGAACATGTAGCAGGAAATTTCCAGTTCCAGGGCCATGTCGTGGTCTTGCTTTGGTGCACCATGTCATCCACACTGCATTCTTCGACTTAATTCATTTTTGTTACCAGGTACTCCTAATTTTTATGTTTTCATTGTAACCAGGGTTTCGTGTCCTTGCAATCGGCGAGCACCAACGAAACGAACACAACCATAGGAGTCTTGAAAGTTGAGACAAAAAACCTCGCTGAGACTGACCTAAGTACTCAACACAAGAGATGCGCTGATCCATCTTGTTGTCTAATAAAGGATATCAGATTTTGCAAATAGCTGGAACAATTCACTACCTACATAACTCCGCCACTTTATTGACCTTGTTTTTGCACCATGAACCAACCCAACTGCACACTTTATTGTTCTAGCATTCCACCATCATGGATTCTTTGAACAGAATAAATTTTCATTCACCAGATCAGAGCAAACTTTGTTTCACCAGAGTGATAAATAGAGATGAGTCTTGAAGAGTCTTATCTCATTTCTTGTTTGGTTTCCACTCCACATCTTCTCTCTTACATTGCTAGGCATTAGCAGTTCAAAGTTCAATAAACAACTACTCAACTAGTACGTTGTAGTTCAAAATATCAGCGGCTTACACTTACACGCATGCTAAATGAGGCGCACTCAGCACAATATGAACAAAGCAGGAGCCCATGCTAAATGAGATGACAAACATAAATAAGCGCATAAGCACATTCATGTACACCAGATGCTGCCCCACGGAAGGTCACAACATTATTAACTTGCAGAAAACAACCATGCATGATCCAATGATCCATGATCCATCATCCATGAGCCCATGATAGATACAGTGGGAGATGCATGCAGTCAAAGACACGTTGAGGCTGCACGATGTGTCGATATCGATGCAAGAGTCATGGTGGTATGGCTGGACACGCTTCCATCTGCAACATTATGCGCTTCAATTTTGTTCATGATCATTTTTTTCATCACAATCAGAGCTCTGGTAGGGAGTATGGCAGAGATGGAGGAAAATGCCCCTGCAGGTACAGAGATGTTGCGGCGCCGGCCTATGAACACTGCCCGCCCGTTCAAGCCCTATGCTAACACATCTGAAGATTTGGTTAAACATTAAATGAAAACTACAAACATCAGTGACTCTAAATTATTTACTTTGCAAACATTTAATCTATATGTGTAGATTTGCATTCAAAATACACATAATCTTCAAATTCGAAGGATTTTTATTTTTTAAGAATGTATGTTGGGGGCGTAACAGAACCCAGGCACCCTGCCCGGGCCCCCCCCCCCCCAATTTCGTCACTTTCTAAAGCCACAAGGCCGGGTAAAGGATTATTTGAGATAAGTTTGCAAAGAACGTCATTTCGTCAAGTTGAGTTTGGCTTTCGGCATTCTGCATTCGTCGATGGCCTTTCGTCATCGACATTCGTCGTTGGACCTTACCTTTCGGCATTCTGCTTTCGTCGGTGGGCTTTCGTCATCACCATTCGTCGTCGGACCTTACCTTTCGGCATTCTGCTTTCGTCGGCGGGCTTTCGTCATCCACATTTGTCATGAGACTTTGCCTTTCGGCATTCTGCTTGACGGGCTTTCATCATCGATATTCGTCATCACCCGACAAATAGATGTCGAATTAGAGGAAAAGACGGGCCGACAGTAGCAAGGTGGCAGGACCCACCTGGTTGGTTGGTACAGAGACAGGAAGCATCAATGGTGCAAAGACGGCACTGCCCTCATTGTCGAGAGAATATTCCTAGAATAAATGGTAGTTGAAAGGGTAAAATGATCATGTAAAAGCCCACGGGTTTGTATAAATATTGCTCCCAATGAGGTTGTAAAGGGGGATGGAACCCAGAGTTTGAGGAGATCAGATTAATACACTTCATGGTCGCCCATTTCGTAATTGTCTTTCGTTGTTCAGTGCATTCGGTTGTTTGAGTATTGGCCATGGGGTTCCAAGGTTTCGACCCGATTGGGCAGTAAAACAACAACGTATTTAGCTGAAATTTAACGATCAAAGATATCCAAGACCATGCAAAGTCAATTAGGTGAAGTATTTTGACCAAAGGGAGTATTTAACTAGCCTTAGTAATTGTGGTTTAAGCATGGTATCAACATAAGTACCTCTAGGCCGTTTTCCCTAACAATGGCATTTACCAACTTGACAGCCAGTTTGCCTATAGCTTTATATAAATGTTTTGCTTATGGATTTAGTAGTTATATTATGTGCAAATAGCACATTATATGCTATTCACATTTTACATGGTATTATATGAAACTATGCTTGGTGGTTTGTGAAAATGCTATGGCATGTGTTGAAAGTAGCTTAAGGTGGCAAATGAAAGCTTCCAATAGGTCTTTCTCGATAAAAAGTCTTGATGATAATGCAAAAAGACTTATAGTGATCTATTAGATGACACTTGTAATGTCATAACACTATTTAGGATTTAGTTGGCTCAATTAGCACCTGGTTTGAGTATATGAGTTTAATTTGGTTGCATTGAACGGATTTATCGCGTCTTTTTGCTGCCAATATTGCATTAGCTTTGCTTGTGTTCTGCCTTAACAATAGTGTTTTTCTTTCATCTATGGAACAACAAAACACAATTACTCCCATTAGTATTACAATTCTGTTTTTTTCCTTGTTACCAAGTGTTTGTAATGTATCTAATTTACTTTTGCTGCCCCTACTAGGTTGCGAAAGAAGTTGCAAAGAAATGCTCCTCATGTGGTGGTGATTCTAGCCTTTCTAAGCACCCGGTAATCTATATACCATCTTATTTTTGTGTATTTATTATAATTGATGGTGAATTTTATTGCACTAACCTTATTTCCTTTTTTTGCAACATCAATGCAAGAAATGTCATAGAACCTTTTGTCGTAAATGCAATCATGGAAAGATTGCTCTGAAATTGATGATAATTAATGCTCCAATTTTTCAAGTTTGTGACAAATGTTTTGTACGTTCTTCTGCTCAGTTAGTCAATATTTACTTACTTTATTCTTTGTATGAACACAAACTCATGTGTCAACAAGAATTAGCTAAAAAGGCTATCTAGTTTTGTAGTTTTTAGATGTTACTTTTTTTCCTATTTGTTTGGAACAAGAGTTAAATTATTAAGTCTGTACTCTATAGCTTTCCATGCTACTTTGCTTTACAATGATAACTCAATGTACTTGACCCATCCTATATTTTTAGCGTAAAATACAGCAAGGAAAATCCCGCTGTGAGATTTTATAGATAAAAAGGTAAGAGATGTACATGTAAACAAGTGCAACAAAAGTCACCTAAGAGGCTAAGAGAGCCACTGGGCAGTAACAAAACTAAGAAAAGGGATCTATACAATGAAGGAAAGAAGAGCATTTGTCCTTAGACATCCTAAGAGCTTGCAGTTTAGTCTCTCATCTAGGAAGAAACATTTCTAGGAGGAGAAAGAAGTGTTGTAATAAACTTAAAGCTATGTATATGTTCTGACTTAATTAGTCTTACTTACTAATTATTATTTTAGTAGCATGGTACCGATCTAAATACCACTTGACCGTTTGTTTTCGTAACGATGGTTTTTGTCAATCTGACAGTTCAATTCCTTTCTACTTACTTATGTTAATTTGTTTGCTTGTTAATTTATCTATGTTATGAGCCTTGAGGATCTGAGAGCTTAATCACTCCAGAGGTGGTGATGAGTATATATAGAGGGCTAGAGAGCCTCACAGGTCATGGGCTGGGCCATATAGGACAATAAAATAAGAGCCTTCATATATTTAAACTCAAGGCGGAAGCAAAGGATATGAATTATTGAGTTTGAGTAAGTGAAGCGGATGTTGCTCTCGAATTTGTGCCTTAGTGAAAAAGTCAATCAATTGCAAATAGTTTTCTGTTGACAATGAGACCTAGTAAAGAAGGCACCCACACTAATGTGTTTTGTAAGTTAATGCTTCATAGGTTCACTAGCAATTTGTATGTCCCTTGTTTTATCATAAAGAAGAGGTGTGGCAACATCACAAGAAACACCAAAATCAGCCAACAATCATTGAAGCCATACAATCTCTACAACAGTAGTAGTAGCAGGGCTTGAAGTTTGACCTTCGTACTAGAATGAGATATAACTACTTGTTTCTTGGACTTCCATGCAATAATAGGTGAAGAGCTAAGAAGAATGCAGTATCCCATGAGGGAACGTTGATCATTTGGGTCACTCGCCCGAGTCGAGTCTGAGTAATTAAGCATGAAGCTAAAGCGGACTATCATGTGCATAAAAGAAACTTTGAGATGATGTCCCTTGTAAGTATCACAACACGAAGTAAATGTCCAAAATGAACACAAGTTGGGGCACACATTATTTGACTAAAAATATGGACGACATGAACAATATCAGGCCTGGTGACGATGAGATACACAAAGCTGCCCACAATATGTCGATATCGAGAGGGTTCTGCAATACATAACCGATCAGTGAGACGAAATAGCAAGTGAAGATCCATAGGTGTAGCAACAATTTAGTTATCAGTGATGCTTGAATGAGCAATAAGATCTTGTGTGTACTTAGACTGAGAAAGATGATATCCCTTGGTGGATTGCTTGACCTCAATGCCTAAGAAATAACTGAGAGGACCCAAATAAGACATCTGAATTTCAGCACTAAGCTGTTGCTTCACATAAGAAATGTGATCCTCATTATCGACATATCATCAATGTATAGAAGAAAAGCCAGTAGCCCGTATGTTCCACATGGTGATAGATGAACAAATAAGGTTGGATCATGATCACTAGGTGAAAAGCCAGCAGCCCGTATCATATATACAAAATGCTCATGCTAAGCACGAGGGGCCTGTTTAAGGCCATTGAAAGGTCCTAATGGCTAGAGGAGGGGGGTGAATAGCCTAATAAAATTTTTTGCAAAGATACTTAAGCAAATTGTTAGACTAAGAGATGGCGTAAACGCAAAGCTAAAGCTTCGGTTACTCTATGCAAGACTTTCTAACAAGTCTAGTATATAGGTTATACTACTAGCACCCAATCAACAATAAGCCTAACAATTCTAAACAAGATTACTCTAGGCACTTCACTAAACTAGCAAGAGCAACAAGATAAGAACACAAAGGAGCTACACAAGCTAGATACAAGAGAGGGGGATTGGATTGTTATACCAATGGGAAGTGTAGATGGCCAATCACCCAATCGAGATAACCACATAAGAGAATCCTCGGCAATCACAATATGAACACAATGATTTTTTCTCCGAGGTTCACTTGTTTCCTGGCAAGCTACTCCTCGTTGTGGCAATATTCTCGCTTGGAGATGTGCACACTAAATTGGCACTCAACGCCAAACCCGCTGCCGAGCGCCGCACTATCAACACAAGACAGGGGTCCTCCAAGCCACACGCAATCCACTAGAGTATCCTTTTGCGAACTCCCATGGGGAAGGATCAAGAACCCCTCACAAGAACACTGGGTGTGGCCTCGAACAATCTCCACCTCGAGCTCAACACCCCACCATCTCCAAACCGTCTAGGGTGATGGGAATCACCCAAGAGTAACAAGAACTCCGCAGCAAACTCGAAGATCTAGTGCCTCTAGATGCAACTCTCAATGCTTAGCACTAGATTCTCACTCAATCTCACTCTAGATGAACAAGCAAGTCAAGAGATGAGTGGGGAGGAGTTTTTTCTCGCTCAAAGAATGCTCAGGAATGAAAGAATGGGCAAGAATGCCTCCCAACGGCCGGTCAAAACCCATATATAGTCACCTCGGATTGGCCTACCGGAACTTTTGGTGGAGCCCCACCGGAACTTCCGGTCAGTTTAGATCTAGCCATTGTACGCGAGTCAGTCCAGATCTAGCTATTGTACGCGAGTCAGTCCGCGAAGTCATCTGGAACTTCTAGTCACCTGACCAGAACTTCCGGTCATCCACTGTAACTTCCACCGGAACTTCCGGTCGTGAACCGGAAGTGATTTGGGGCACGCGGTTGCTCGGGCTTGGCTGACCAGAACTTTCGCTCACCAACCAGAAGTGTTTTAGAGAGTGCGGTTGCTCAGGCTGGGCTGACCGGAACTTCTGGTCCAGGCCCGCCGGAACTTCCTCTGGTCTAGCATCACCCCGCACTAAAACGGGCATATCTCTTAGCTCCAAACTCTGTTTTCGATGATCTTGGACTCTATGGAAAGCTTATTCAGAGGGATACGCAATCAATATATCCTCAAGATTCCAAATATTATGAATTAAAGCAGTTTTCTAATTCAAAAGCCATCACTTCTCTTTTCCAACACAAGTGTTCTTCATCGTCGCGCCTTCGCCAATCCAAGTCACACCACTTGCTAAGGACGCTAACCTCAACATGTAAACCTCTTTGATCACAAGAGTTAGCATATCTCCAAGAAGAATAGGGGCAAGGGTTAGTTCTATAGTTAGTCTCTCATATGCATCATGCCAAGTCAAACCTAGAGGCACTTGAACCGTGAATTCAATCGTGAATTCCCCTCTTGATAGTTGGTTATCAATCCTAAATGTGATCACACTCTCTACAATGTCTTGATCACTGAAAGGAAATCACCTGTCTCTTATACCTTTGCCTTGAGCCCTTGATGCTTGATCAACACAATGTCCAAATCCACCGTCAAGTCCCTAGGCATCACCTCCATGTTGCTTATGTGTCTAGTCACTCTTAGATGAATCATTAGCAACATTGAGTGTCATCAATTATCAAAACCAAACAAGAGCTTTCAGCCATATAAAGCATGGTGGAGATGACAAACATATCCTAGAGGAGCAACAACACCTGGGGGTGGTTGCATATAAACTTCTTCAGTCAAATCACCATGAATAAAAGCATTCTTGACATCCATTTGAGATATAGGCTAAGAGGATAGGAAGAAGCAGCCACTGTAAGTAATGTGCAAACTGTTGTCATATGATGAGCAACGGGTGCAAATGTCTCATCATAATCTATGCCTTGGGTCTACTAAAACCTATGGCAACAATACGGGCTTTACATCTCTATAGAGCCATCTAACTTGGTCTTAACTTTAAATACCCACTTAGATGTAATATGCACAATGTGTGACGGCAATGGAACAAGATCCCAAGTACCTTGAGGATCAAAGGCAGCAAGTTCCTCGGACATAGCTAGCTCCCTCAGACATAGCTAGCTCCCATTCTGGAATACAAGAAGCAGCTTCCTGATAGGTGGATGGCTCATCAACAATAGCATTTACATTGGGAAAACCATACTTGTCTGCAGGATGAATAGTGCTATGATCCGAAAGATTATATCATGAACTAACATATAACTCATTCTTAAACAATAGATGACTCATCAATAGTATTATCATTAGAATCATCAACAACGGGCTCATCAGGACTGACCAAGGTGGTAGAACTAGAAGGAAGTTGGGTGGGGTTTTTAGGTCGACGACTGAAAACACGTGTAATAGGTGGTTTAGAAAAAGAGTGACATGGCGGAGGTGGAGTTGTTGCAGGAGGTAAAGGTGGCTTCCACTTACTGCTGGAAACCTCCTGCTGTGACTTCCACTTATTGCTAGAAACCTCCTCAACCTGGTAGGGTGAAGATTAATGTTGATGCTTCCTTTTACAAGGAAACCAATATTGCAGGTCATGGGATTATAGCAAGGGATGAAAAAGAAAATGTGATTCTATCTGCGACAAAAGTTCAGTTTCATTGTTTTGATGCTGAAGAGGCTGAATTACTCGCATGCAAGGAGGCTCTTCTCCTAGCTATTCAGTGGATACCTAATCCGATCGCTGTTGAAACCGATTGCTATGCCATTTGTCAGGCCTTGAACTCACTATGTGATGATAATAGGTCCCGCCTAGCCCTACAAGTAAAGGAAGCACAAGCGCTCGCGGCTGAGCTTCAGGAGGCTGAGTTTGTTCTAGTAAAGAGAGAACAGAATAGGGTTGCTGATCTTTTAGCAAAACGTGCTTGTAAAGACTTGTCTTCAGCTTTGTGGCTGCGACATGTACCTGATTTTGCTGTAACTTTATTGGCAAACGATGTAACCCTTCCTAATTAATAAAGCTCAGCCTTTCTCGCAAAAAAAAAAAATGACGTACTGTATCACTCCTTCCAGCCCGGCCAGTTTATAAATCGAGCATGCAAAATAAGATTTAAACTTCACACCAATAATTTCATGAACAATTTTTAACTGTTGTAATACAAACAAACTTGATAATGTGCTCTCAGATAAGATGCTTGCCGCTGCCCATGATACAGTGGGCGATGCAGTCGACGACGCCATAAGGCTGCACGACGATGTCGATGCAAGAGTCGTGATGGTATGGCTGGGTGCTTCCATCTGCAACATTATACGCTTCGATTTTGTTCAGCATCGTTTTTTCATGACAGTCAGAGCCCAGGTAGAGAGCATCAGCAGAGACCGAGGGAAAAACCCCTACGGGGTACTACAGAGATGCTGCGGCGCCGGCCCATGAACACTGCCCGCCCGTTCAAGCCCTTCGCCGGCACTAGGCCCCAGCTTCCAGATCCACACGGTACACCCTGTAGTCCATCTTGTATTTCTCACGTCGGGCGTCGTTGTCCCTGCACACCAGACGGTGCACCAGCATCAACTCCCCGGCGTTGTCCAAGAGGTGAAGGCTGTCAGCCATCCGGCACATACCGAACGACCGCTTGACGGCCATCACCAGCCGCGGCTGATCGGAAGTTGCAGAGCTGTCCTCCAGCACCATGACACTGGTGCCGATGGCGCAGTAGAAACGACCGGCGAACGACAGGGTTGCGTCCACGTACCTGTCGTAGACCAGGGTCCAGCGCTGGTCGCCGGGCCTAGCGACGGCGATCCCCATGGGAAACGGAAAAAGACCGCCACTGTCACTGCGGTGGAGGCGTCGTCTGCGACTGCAAGGCCGGCGCTATAAAAACAGAGACGTTCTCCCAGCTTGACCCCACTCGGCTGCGGCTGCCGAGATAGCTGTTTCTCTGTCACCAGCGTGATCGCCGGCGGGAGGTCGGTGAGCCGGCGTGTGAGCGGGTTAAGCAGGCGGAAGACTAGGCTGGGCCCGTGGAGCAGCAGCAGGAGGCCCTCGGGGGTCACCGCATGCAGCTCGTGCTCCACGAGCTCCGGCAGGTCCGTCCGGATGCACTCGCCGGTGGTGACGTTGAGGAATCGGTGGCAGCGGGGGCCCGCGATATGGGCCTTGTCGAGCATGATCCATTGCCGGGGGTGGAAAGCGTCCGTCCAGCTCCAGGCCGCCATGAGCGCGCGGGTCCACCGAGCATCAGCGCCACGGCCGGCACACGGCGCGGAAGCGGATGTAGTCGGCCACGTCGTTGGCGACGACGAGCTGCGCGATCAGGCACGCAGGCCCGTCGTCGAGGCTCGCCCAGTCCCGCCGAGCACCGAGCACGGTGCGCGCTCGCTTCGCCATCCTACTGCGCCGCCGCCGGGCAAGGAAACGTGTGCTGGCGCGGGGATAACCTCTCTAGCTAGAGTTCTATACGTGCTGGGGATGGAGTTCCCAAGCTATAGAAAGATCAGAGTAAAGTACCGTCGACAGTCCGACTCCGACTCCAACTTGGAGCGCCGGAAGCACACGTCGGCAGTTCTTCCGTGAAACAGCAGAGCGTCCGGACTCGATCTGCGCCGTTCTGTACGTTTTGCCCCTGTTTACTCCCTTGTCCCGTACGAAAGTAGTCTCTGCCTCACAGCCTGCCCCGTTTTCTCCTTGCGCTTCCGCATTTTCGAGGGCGGTGCTATTGAACCGGATGGCGAAACACTCGAGATCCCCATCCCACGAGGAGACTCCCTCTCACGGTCACGGTGCCAAGCGCAAGCGGGCAAGCGTCGCAACCAAGCCGCCACCATTCGCCCTTCTTGCATCAACACCGCCACCATGGGCGGACTTGACTTACAAACCAGCGGGAGTCATCGCCGAGCGCGCGCTGGCAAACGACGTGTCGGACTATGTGAGCTTCCGGGCCGTGTGCCGCGCGTGGCGGCGGGCCACCCCTCGCCCACGAGCGCGAGGATGCCTGGACCACCGCTTCTACCCGCACGGGTGGATCATGCTCCGCGAGGCCGCGCCGCCCGGCGCTGGCCGCCACCGACGGCGCTTCCTCAACGTCTGCACGGGCCAGTGCGTCAAGACGGAACTCCCGGAGCTCGAGGGGCACCACCAGCTCGGCGCAACCTCGGAGGGCCTCCTCGCGCTGCTCGACGAGGCCACGTACGTGGTCCGCCTGCTGAACCCGGCCACGAGGCAGCTCGCCGAGCTCCCCACGCTGGACCCGCTGCTGCCGCCGAAGACGCACGAGAAGATCGCCGAGTACGGCCTCGCGTACGCGCTCAAGGTCACAGGCCTCGGGCTCGTCAGCGACGGCGACGGCGACGGTTCCTCGCTCGCGATCAGTTTATTTACCCCGAAGATGCTCGTCGTCGCCAGGCCTGGCGACGGCCACTGGACGCTGGTCGACGGCCAGCAGTGGTTCTACTCGGCCATGTCGTTCTCTGGCCGCTTCTACTGTGCCATGGCCGGAGCCGTCATGGCGTTGGAGTTGGAGGCAACGACGATGACGAACCAGAACCACCCGACGACGCCACGGCTGGCGGTGGTCGCCAAGATAACGTTCTGCGTGTCTCTGATATGCAGGGACACCGTGCACCTGGTGGAGAGCGACGGGAGGCTGCTGCTGCTTCGCAGCTGGCTGCTGCCGCGTCCAAAGGACTGTTGGATCAGGGGGTACAAGGCATACGCGGTAAACCTCGCCGCACGGAAAACGGTGGCCATCCGTGGCCTCCCCGGGCGGCGCGCCGTGTTCCTGGGCAAAACACGGGCGCTGTCCGTTCCTCCGCGCGTGTTCCCGTCGATCCATGCGAACACGGTCTACATTGCAGCCGACAGCTGGGAGATGTCAGAGCAGGGAATTTGCTCGTACAGCCTTCTCAACCTAAGGACGACTGAACGTTGCAAAACACGATCAAGAAACGTTAGGACACGAACGAATGACGACGATGATGATGATGATGGCTGGACGCGACCGTGTGGTATCCGTGACTATCTTTCCTGGTACGTCTCTGGCAGGTACAACCACATCGAAGAAATATAACCACAAACCTGGTGCATCTTATTACACTACGGAAAACAAAGGTTTTGTCGAGTATCGTAAACTTTGCCGAGTGGTAAAACAAGGGCATTCGGTAAAGAGGCTCTTTGCTGAGTGCCAGACCCGCACTCGGCAACGATTTCTTTGTCGAGTGTCTCGCACTCGACAAAGCAAAGCACTTGACAAATGGGCTCTTTGCCGAGAGCCTCGCACTCGGCAAAGAGGAGCACTGGGTAAAGTGGGGCCTGGACAAACGGCATCCGTGGCCGTCCCCTTTTGCCGAGTGCCCTGCCGTTAGGCACTCGGCAAAAGAGCCACCTTTGCCGAGTGCCAGGCACTCGGCAAACGCCTGCAACGTGGCGGGCTTAGGGTCGGCCAGGGCGACAGCCTTTGCCGAGTGCCACGTCGGCCAGCACTCGGCAAAGGCCTCTTTGCCGAGCGCCGCCGCTGGCACTCGGCAAAGCATAATTTTTTTTGTTTTTTCTTCCTAGGTTTTTTATGGGGCCTTGATACAGTAAATACATCTCAACTTCAAAAGTTGAGACTTTTTGTGCTATATTTCTTCAATTATTTTTGTTTCTTTAAATTTTTCCGACAGCTTCAAATTTGAACTACAGGTACATGAAATAATAGAATTTGGTCATTCAAAAAATGGTATTCATGTGTTCGGAGTATGTTGAGGCTGTATCCAGGACCTCGCATGAAGTTACGACCATGTTGGTGTCGTAACATGACGAGTTACGTGCAGGAAAAGTATTTTTAAATTATATAAAATCCAAACGAAGTCCAAAAATGACTAAATGTGTCGAGGTGTGTTGTCATCGCATGTGGAGGCTGTGATAAAAAATTGAGAAAGTTTCGAGCAAGTTGTGACGTCGGGTGCCTAAAACCCAGACATCTCCGCATGACGTTTCGGCAGCACCTCCCCGTTGATAGTGATGACGACAATAGTGATGACGACTACACGCCAGCCATATTGTCTTTCACCGAGATAATTTCTAATTCATGTAATACTATATTGTTATTATTATTACCTTACAATTATGTTTCTTTACAAGTACTTGTCATTTATTTATGCTAACTATTTTAATCTTTGTCATTGCAGGCACTCGACAAAATACCGGACGGAAGGCGGCAGCGGCCGCAACAAAAGGTCCGCTCGCAGTACCAGATCCGCAACGAGGAGCAGGCGATCGCCGACGACGACGAGGAGGAGGAGATGTTGGTGGAGCGGTCGACCAGTAGGGGGGATGCCCCCCCAGCGGACGTCGCACGTCGACAAGGAGGCTGAAGTTCCAGGAGGCCCCGCAAGGGGGACGACGACGACGACGACGATGACGACGGGGGTGAGCCGATACCAGGCGAGATGGCTTCCTCAGGTTCGAGCAAGCCCTACCAGCACGGGCCCTCGCGCTCCCTGACCCACGGTCGCTCCGTTCCCGCCGCCCGGTGATTCGATCCGTGGGTGAGACGTAAGTATCCATTGTTGATTTCACTATTTGTTCATATGACATGTTAAAAATCGAACTGCAGACCAACAATTGTTATTAATGACTCGTGCAGTAGTTGTACGTTTGTGAGTGGAGGGAGCGCTTCACGCCATATCAATGGCATCCAGGGCCTGCTGATTAAGGAGTACTACCCTGGCTTGGTCACCCACAAGGGTGAGATACAGGCGCCCATGAGGTGGGAGCACTTCTCTAGCGTCATGGACTCCAACGGCGAAACCTTTGTGGCGAAGATCAAAAGGGAGTTCTGGGTGAGTCTTTTCATCGTATCGCATTTCTCAATACTACACATTCGTTGGACGTTCTTGAAACAATAATGAGTTATGTGTGCAGGACTTCTTCACGTGCGAGGAGGGGAGAGAGCAGCATGCGGCGTGAGTGCAGGAGGCGGTCTGCAAAGATCGTCTCAAGGACCTGTACCACGAGGCGCATCTCTAGTGCGTCATCACCTACTACGCCGACGTGCTTGGCTAGGTGGTGAAGAAGCCACAAGTCAGGGAGATGATACTCCAGAGGGAGACTGACCTCACCGAGGAGCAGTACATGCAGGTAATTAAGTAGGAAACATTTATTCTGACTTTTCGTGAAACATTCAATTCATCTTCTGGCATGTCAAATACTTGATGTCATGCAGATGTGTCCGAAGTGGTGCGACAAGTACTGGGACTGCTGGGCGGCCATTGTGCGTGAGTGGACCATGGACGCGGCGTACCAGAGGCGCAGAGAACATCGGGAGCACCACCTACAGATGCGAGGGGCACCACACCACCAAGGAAACCAGTCCCTCCTATTGTTTATGGAAAGATGGGTACACTTTTGTTGATCTATTTATTCTAGTGCTCAATTGTCATTACTTGTAACCATGTTTGTGTTTTTCTCGCAGACCCAGTTGCATGGTGGGCAGGTCATCAACGAGTTCACATGGTACGCCCTTGCTCACAAGGGCAAAGCGACGGCGGCGGACAACGTCTACGACCCGGTGGACGGGCCTGACGTGTACACTAATGCGAGCGTCTACCCCAAGCTCACCGATACACCTCCGAGGCTCGCCAGCGCCATGGGGAGCCACCGACCCCCTGGACACAGACCTTTTGATGAGGTTGAGAGGAGGGAAGCAGCACGGCCGGTACTAGATGGCCAACAGCGCCATCGAGTCGTCCTTTGTTTCCACGCCGAGCCAGATTCGACGAGACGGGACCAGGAGCTCCTCCGACATCCCCATAGTGCCTTGGCAGCCGAGCAACACGTAGATGTTCTCGGTATTTTAGGTAAGTGCAGTTTTATTCGTCATTCACTCATTTCACACATGTACCTTGCCTTCATATACCATCAACCTTGCGGGTGTAATATTGCAGGCCCAGATCACATAGTTGCAGGCGAACCAGGAGGCCCAGGCGGTGGCCCATCAGCGGCAGCTGGCGGCTATCACGCAGCACTAGCAGCGTCAGATGTAGGACTTTGCCGGCTACTTCCGGACCCTTCAGATCCCGGGAGTGCAGCAGGCCGAGCTCCCTGCCTCGATCTTCGCTCCACCACCTATTCTTGTGCCTACTCCTATAGGGACTCCGGTGAGTATATTGCTTGTTGCTTTCGCTTGTGCGGCTATCCTGCAGGTACTAATGAGATCACTTGTCCTTTGTGTAGGAACAGTCGGCGGGTTCGAACCCGACTCCTCCAGGTGCCAGCCCTCCACGGTCCTTCTCCACCGCACGGGTGACCGGCTCATCCGACCTTCCCGACTCAGGGCTTCACGTGACCAGGTACCGTTCCTCCTCCACCGACGCAGCAGGGGCACTCCGGGCCTGCAAGCGGCCCTCTGCGGGTGCTGCCCTACTGGACGTTTCAGGCGGCACCGCAGCCAGGGTGGTCTCCGTGGGAGCAAGATGGGGGCTCTGGGGCCTTGGGGACGCCGGGTCGAGCTAGGTACCTCTATTGTCCTCTTGTGGACTTGTATCGATGAACTTGTCGTTCTTTTGGACATGTTATGAATTTATATCGATGTAACGGATGAATTTGAAGACCTTTATGTATGAATTCATGTTGAGACGTCATTTGATGATGAAATATGATTTTTATGTGATATTCTAGTCTATTGTCGTGAATATATGTGAAATTACATGTGTGAAATGCAAGAAAACAGAAAAAACAAAAAAAATTCCCAGCTTTGCCGAGTGCCAGCACTCGACAAAGCTGGACATTTTTCCCAGCAGAGCCCAGCTTTGCCGAGTGCTGGCGTGGCACTCGGCAAAGTGACCATATCTTTGCCGAGTGCCAACACTCGAAAAATAATTTTTCAAAAAAAAAGAAATCTTTGCCAAGTGCCAGGCATGGCACTCAACAAACAATTTTTTAAAAAAAATAAAATAAAATATCTTTGCCGAGTGCCTGCCACGTCAGCACTCGGCAAAGGGTGCCATCAGGTTAACGTCAACCGTTACCTTTGCCGAGTGCTGGCGTGGCGCTCGGCAAAGCCTTTGCCGAGTGCCTGTCAGGTGGCACTCGGCAAAGTCTCCTTTGCCGACCAATTCTTTGCTAAGTGGGCTTTGCCGAGAACCGCACTCGGCAAAGCCTTTGCCGACGGCAAAGGTGCATTTGCCGAGTGCGGCCGGCACTCGATAAAGGCGGTGGATCCAGTAGTGTTAGTGTGTTCCACAGTTGAGTGACCTGGGCTAGCTAGTGCAAGTGTGCGCTTCTGGCTGCCAGCCTTTTCTCTGCATCTTCTTTAATTTTGAAAAAGATTTCTGCCAACCATATTATAGTTTGCAAGACACAATTTCATGTGTGCTGCTCGTTCCACCATATTTTGAACGGATCACAATCAGACACAGAGATTACAAAATTTTATGCAGCTGCATGCATGCTACTGCAAACAGGTGCGGTACATTATTTACATCAAGTCAGGTTTGGCCAAGTCCTGTCCTTTGTGTATGGTTGCTTATTCGTCCTTATTATGTATGTATTCTTTACGAGAATCACCTACGACACTAGTTGTTTCGTGCACGCTGATATATTAACTAAATCTTCCTTAGAAAAAGAGATACCGCCGGAGAAAATGAATGGTATATTTCTCTATACTTTAGTGTGAGTCTGGAGCAGTAGATAGCTTCGATGAAGAGAATCTATTGTATGTTGCAGCCGCTGAAGATCGATGCCTGGTTTTTAGACTGGATGAAGCACTGCCTTTAGTTGCACAGATTATGTTCCGTTATGAGGATGTAGCTGTGGCCGGCAGCCATGAGGAGATGCCTAGCACAGGGGCACAAGGGGCTCAAGGACCTACTGCACGTACCGCGGTGCACGCAGACTCCGCAAATCGGCGGAAGGGGGAGCGGGGTGACTATACACGACTATAACCATTCTTATCTTTTGAAGCAGTGCGTGATGATAAATATGGAGACGGAGACTGTTGCACACAAATACAACAAGTACTCTAACAATTATAGTATAAAATAAAATGAACAAAACTTATATTTAAGATGCCTTTATCATTCTCATTTATTTTCTCTTTACAACTATGCCCATCTCCCTATTACTCATCTCACGCATAGGCACTCTCCTTTCTCTTTCTCTATCGATGCTATTTACCCTTCGTCGCTTGAAATTTATCATCGTGACAAATTTATCATTGTGACATTCTTATTTACCCTGAAATTCAGTAGATGTTTGCTTCCCTGTCAGCAAAAGCCCTGCAATAGAATGCGGCCTTCATTTTGAATGACACAAGCTTCAACATTAATGTCCCAGAGGACATTGGAGATGTCATCCAGTCGCGTATGGAGTGAAAGCTGCTGGAGTTTGAGCTAGTGATGTCACCATGGAGAGGGAGGGCATTTCGATCTCGATGGAACCACAAGCTTGGATTGCTTCCTACGACGAGAAGGATTGCTACTGGAACTGTGCTCCAATCTCGAGGACTCCGGAGATCAAGGGACCCTATGCATCGACAGAGGAGTGAAGCCAGGATTTAAATATAGGGGGCTGGATCATCGAGTCTCCACAAAAAATATATAGCATCACTATCAAATTTTGATACCAGCTTAAAAAATATCTTTTTGATGTCGGCATGAGTAAATTAAAATAAAGGATCTCAAATGAGAAAGCGATTGACAAACTACTTAAAAAGTTTGGTTCATTAAAGATAGTTTGGAATCCCATATAAAATCATTTCAAAGTAATTATTAGAGACCGTCGGAGAAGGACAAAAATTATTGTTACTATTTATTTTGCTAACTTGCTAGATCTATTAGTTTTGCAAGTAAACTATGCCAAACTACAGAGATGCTTTTAATCTCTTCATTTTTTTTCAAAAATGCTAAATATCGAAATTGAAGATAAAAAGGTTGCTCATAGGTTAACGATACACGTCATATTGACTATGTTAAGACACTTAACATTATACTATTAAGAGGTTTATTTGAGAAAAAACAATTTAGAATTGGCTAAGAAGGCTTCGTTATTTAATTTTTTCGATTAATAAGAATAAATGAGATGTACTAATGAAAATTAGGCATCATTAGGGGGGCCAGGCCCTGCCTGCCCCCTGGTCTCTGCTTCTACATGGACAGATACTATGCTCGAGCAAATGGGCTCGTGTTTTGGCATCTTCATGGGAGTGGCATCGTTAACAATCGATAATCTCACTTAATCATGTTGGCAAACAGAGGCCCTAAATCAGGTTCCAGTGCTCAGCAGTCGTAATAAGAGGGTTACTTGAATAACAGACTTCGACATAGGTGGGCCTCAGAGTGTTCTGATCTCAAGACAAGTGCAAATGGAAAGTTTAGGTTTCATATCGACTCAGGGAAGCTCGAGCACCTTGTCACTTATGATGGGCTGGAGTGGGGTCGCCTCCAATTTCCCTTATTTTATTAGAGTGATTATATGCACTGCTTTAATTTTTCAATTAGTGATTCTACACTGCACTACGTTAGAGTAATTCTTTTTTTATGTTGTCTAGTTGTTACTAGCTGCTTTCAGATATAGCTTAGTCAAATTTGTCTATCAACTTAAATTTTGGCCTATAATAGTCTGTTGCTCATGGCACTAATGTTTGTTTTCTGTCCAAAATGAGAGAGCAAAGGAGAGATAACGAAAGAGAGCCAAACGAGTGATGAGAAAAAAGCTCCTCGATCTCCACCCCCTCTCCCCCTTTTATAGGGGAGGTGAGAGGGAAGGTTTCCATTATTTTCCCTACTAGTGAGGCTTGTATTTATAAAAAGACCCTTTAGAGGCTTCAAATGGGATGCAATCTTAGGTAACTTATAGTGAGATATCATGTCTACGCTACTAATTACTACTCTAATCAAACATTCAAAACTAGCCCATGCTAAAGCTAAGTTAAGAATAGACTACATTGCAACTATACAATAATACAACTAGAGCAAAGTAGTAGTATCAAGTAATTGCTCAAAGTAAAAGATTACTCGATTAATGATTCAACGTCATATAAGGATAAATGTACAAGAGCTATACCGAACTCAGAAGACGGTTTTGGAACCTTGTGAGAAGCTCAACTTGACTCTAATTCCCAACTACACTGTCCTAACTACTAAGCTAAGTGTGAGTGGAACTAAAGATTCTTGATATCCTCTATCTCGTTCCTTTTGAGAATTGGCGCACCATTTAAAATAACAATGTGAATGTGGATAGTGTGAGGTACATGTAGAAAAGTTGAGACGATTTGGTACTATGCCTAGGTTAGCCGACCTAAGGAAGTGTGCCCAACCCTCTGATTCACCATCACAACCACTGTAGGGTGTGGACACATTTATGATGTTTATTGGAAGATGTAAGGGCACGTACAACGGGCATTGCAGGCGTCATCTCCTCATGGAAATTTTGCAAAATCCCCCCTAGTTTGCTACATTGAATGAAGAGAGAGACGAAAGTCAATGCTTGGTGAGACGCCGACGAGCGCTCATAAGGCGCGGGGTTCCGGCTACGCACGCGCAAGGTAAAGATTTCACGCTAGAAATATATTATGTAATATTTGATTTATGAAATATATTATGTTATTTTATATTATATTATTTACATAATGTATGATTTACTTTGAAGAATTTGTTTTTCATCCATTAGCAACACAATGGTGTATAGAAATACTATTTATGATGGATCATGGCTATATATAAACATTAAATGATTTGAAGACAGCCTGGTTGTACGAGTTGTCTGTCTGTGTTGTAAATTTCAAGAACTTGCAGACAACAGTTGCCTCATTGTTGTACATGCCCTAACTATTGGTTGGCACATTGGATACTCTGGGAGCCTGCTTACCTACGGCAGGTTTGCCGACCTAGGCCTATATATAGACAACAGTTGTCTCATTGTTATACATGCCCTACCTATTGGTTGGCATGTTGGATACTCTGGGAGCCTGGTGACCTAAGGTAGGTTTGCCGACCTAGGCCTATATATAGACTGTCATTGGCATATTCTTCCTTGTGTAGCTTATCAGCGGTGTGTAGAAGCCCATAATAATATTCAGTGTTTAGGTTTGCGTTTAATTTCTTTGAGTGAAAGTGGCACTCTCGATCCATATGTCATTCCATCATGTGCACATAAACTTAACCAACATTGAGCCAATGATCCATGATGATTTGCATTGGTTACCTTGTATGTAACCAAAGTTGAGGATCGTTGGGCCAAGGGCAGGTCGATCGACAACAACATGCCTATTTTTTTATTTTGTTAGTTCTTGAGATTCAATATGCTACAAAACTTTATAGAAATATGTTTTTTTTTAAAACCGAGGAGAACCTCTGCATTTATAAAAAGCAAAACAGTGCAAGCAACAGACTAGGTTACCAGTTTACAGAGCAAGAGCACACGAAACTAGAAAAACCAACTATCTTAAAGTTCTATTACATCAGAGAGATTAATCTTGGATGCACTAAATCTATTTAACCGGTCCATCATGGCGTCCTTCATCTTCATCACCACTTGTTGTTCTTTCTCCTTCAGACTGCTCCATCTCTGAATCAAGGATAAGGCATTATAAGCCACATCATTTGGAGCTTTGGGAAACTTTTTGTCAATTGCCTTTCTGTTCCTTGGGGTCCATATAGCCCATGCAAAACCAGAAAAAAAAAGAACAACAAAGTATTCGCCGAGCCAGGCCCCTTGCCTTTCAGCCATGTTTCACAGAACATGGACCATGAAGTAGGATAAGATTCAAGATGAAAGATTTCAGCAATCATTTCCCAAATCATTGTGGCTAAATGATATTTGAACAAAATGTGATCCAACAGTTTCTAGGAAACCACACAAACAACATCTAGATGACCCTTTCCACCCCCTTTTAACAAGAGGCAGCAACTTTTAACTAGTTATTGTTGATCTGCCAAATAAAAAACTTGATTTTTTAGAGGGACCTTACTCTTCCAGACCAAACCAGCAATCCTACTTTTTGCGCCCCCCCCCCCCCTATCTGTTAAAAATCTGTACAGGGGCTTAGTGGTGTAAACCCCTTTCTTCTCTAGAGCCCAAACAATCTCATCAACTCTATTATCAGTAAGAGCACAGTCTTTAAGAACATGTAGCAGCCCCAGCCATCTATCATATTTTTGTGCACTTAAGGATCTCCTAAAATCAACAAAACAAGCCCCCTCAACCATGCATTGAGCTACAGAGCAGCTTTTGTCTCTGGTCAGCACATAGAGGTCATCAAAAGACTTTTTAGGGGAACATTAGAAACCCAGCAGTCTTCCCATAATCTACATAACTTTACATAACTTTCCATCTCCAACCTTAAAGATAGACCCCAGTTAAACAGGTGTTTGACTCCATGCAGTCCTCTCCAAAACTGAGAGGACCCTGTTATTTTAGAATCAAAGAAGTTATTGTCCCCCAAATATTTGGCCTTGATGATTTTAAACCAGAGTTCATCAGGCTGCTTGAAGAGTTTCCAAATCCATTTAACCAAGAGACTTTCATTCATAATGGTGGTTATGATCCCCATGCCCCCTTGGTCCTTTGGTCTACTAACCATGTCCATTTTAGCCATATGGTATCTGAACTTGTCCTCGGGCCCCCGCCAGAGGAATTTGGCTCTTATGCTGTCCATTTTTTCATGGATCCCATCCTTAAGTAGGTAGAAACCCATGCAATAGATTTGAATAGAGCTTAGGCAAGAATTGGTTAAGATAAGCCTCCCCCTTGAGTCATCAATTTCCCCTTCCATGAGTCCAATCTATGTACCATTTTCTGGGTAATAGGTTTAAAGGCCCCCATGTTGAGATATTTGTAACTAACTGGGATTCCCAGGTACTTCATAGGAAACACACCCAACACACAGATCATCATATTGGACATTCTCTCTTTTTTTATAGAAATATGTTAGTTAATAAAGAATGGTGCATACAAGATAGTTTTACCTCTCATATCGATGAATGTTGGCACTCTCTTTCTCTACCTCTCCTGCATGCATGTGTGCCATTTAGGCATTTACTACCCCTACTTAATCATGTACTATATTACTATGCCCGATCCAATTTATTATAAGGCGAACACACAAAATAAGATTTCAACTTCACAATCTTTGCCCAATAATTTGGTGAATAATTTTTAATTGTTGTAATTACAAACTTGACACGGTTAGATTCATGATCTAACATACTATATATCCAACACTCAAAATTTTATAGTCATCACAAAAATGATAATAGTAGAGAGCACAAATGAATGGTTAATTTGTAATTTCATTTGAACGATTGTGTCATGTTTAACTCCGCTTTTATAAACCAGACCAAAGGGAGCACATATATCTGCCGCCGTCGTCTTCCTCCCTGCAGCTAGCATATCAACCTTGTATTGCTCATTTGCTCCTTTCCCCTCAGAAGGGACGAGTACGTCACGAAGCTTGAAGCTACACACCATTAGATAAACCATTTTTAGAGATACTTCTCCTGTTAGGAGGCCCTTCGTCTTCCTCGTCATGGAGCCAACAGTGGCAGCGGAAGCCGTGAAGAAGCCAACTAGAGCGATCAGCAAGGCGTTGTCATCGTCGTGGTCATTCGAGACGGCGCTGCTGCCACTGGGCATGGATCTGGTGCAGGTGTTCACGATGGTGACGCTGCTCATCTGCAAGATAGCACCCAACGCCGGCATGCGCCCCTTCGTCTTCCTCGTCTACCGTAACCTCATTGCCGCCGCCGCCATCGCGCCGCTCGCCCTCATCTTTGAAAGGTGCGCATGCATGCCCACGTACTACTACAGCTGCGTCACTTTCTTCTTGTGTTACGTGAATTATTCTCGGTTTCAGCCGTTGTTTCGATATACGATGATATATGATATGCATGTGCTTTTGTTTTTTTTAGTTACCATCATTTTCAGTGTGGATGATCTGATCATTGATTACGTGGTTAGCCTGATGCCATTATATTACAGTACGTAACCAGAAAGGTACACGGAAAAATGGATACTCCCGCAGTCCCACTTTGTGACAAACAAAAGAATAAATAAAAGACGCTTTATCAGGCACTTCTAATAATAATAATAATAATAATAATAATCATCATCATTTTTAGCGGGGTTTCATGTTATAGTTTCCAAGGCCATGTAGTGTAGAAACGACTTATACAAGTTTTATTCTCACAAAACTTATTTCATCCCTCGAAATTTTTATCATCTTTCTTCTTCTATACTGGCAAATATATCCGTGCGTTGCAACGGGGTATACAACTTATTACACGGTTAGTTTGATATTGTGACTTGGATATTTATTGAACAATCACAACATTTGGTCCACTAAGTCTTGGAATTAGACTTTGTGTGACCGCTAGACGCATCTTGAGGATCTAACACTTGTTTCCGATTCCCTATATAATTTGCATCTCAAAAGATTTATTTAACTATTTTGATTTTAATAAAAAAACATGTAAAGTAAATCTTAGAATTACAATTTTATTTGAGCCACAAAAACATAAGGAAGATTCAAAAATAGGTCTTTTCATCTCTAGCAATACGATTGGTCTTGCATGTGAACCCATGGTCCATGAACCTAGCTCATCCACGGCAAGGACAAAAGCCATTCTTATCATCCTTTCATCCCATATGGCTTCTTCCACACAACACAAGCACCGACAGACCTGCGGGTGGAGATGGAGATGACGGGGAGGGTCAAGGTCAACTTGCTAATTGTATCTCAGTTTCCCCTTGTGCCCGTGCTGTGCCCGCTCTGGCAACTCCAGACGGCCACACCCCAGCCTCCTTTCGATCCGGCAGCTCGCGCCGGCTGCAGCGATTCTGTGGCTTCTGCCTGCTCCAGTAGCTCCGCACTCTGGCGTGCTGCCCTCACTCCCGCTCTAGGGGTAGTTTTTCTTGGAATTTTTGTCCATATGGTGGTTCAAATTACACTGATTGGAAACATGGCTTGATTTTATTTATTAGCTTAGATCCTTTCTCTCTTAACTTCTGCTATCTTCAGAGTTATTGTTTGCCCATGTTCTTGCTTTGCCTTTGATTATTGGAAACACGGACATCTCAATCAGATGCATGGATCTTCAATTTGACGGTGTTTGTTTTGCCTTCAATCAGATGCACGGATCTTCGATTCGAGAGTATTTGTTTTTGCCTTTGCTAGTTAGTTGACCGGAGAGAGGAGGCTTCCTCAACCAGACGTGTTGTGTGCATATGAATTGTACGCGTGAAATTTCTGTTGTGGCCTCGATTCAATTCATTGCGCTCTTTTGGTTTCGTCTCGATCTGGTACATGGGCTTGATTTGGTCCTCTTTTCTCCTTGACTTGATTTGATGAGTGACGGCGACAACTGAGAGTGGACCTTGCCTCCGATCGTTCGGAAACTCCGTGTCGCAACGGTCGGCAGCGGCCTCGCAACCCGAGTCTCGATCCTCGACGAACAGCGATGTTTCGTGCCTTTGTCCTGACGAAGGTTCTCCGTGCCATGATGTCCGGCGGCACCGTAACCTTGCACCTCGACGGTGTCATTACGCTTCAGAGTAGCGATCCCCTCGCCCTTGGATTTATTTTGTTGTTCACGCAATTTAATTTATGTTGTTTGTTGGTTCTCAATTTCTATCAATCCTATTTGTATTTGGATTCTACAGTATATATTCTATTTGGATTTGGATTCGGTCAGTTTAGGACAGGCAGAAGTCCTTCACGGACTACGAAATATATATCAGACGGATGTGACGGTCAGAAAAAGAGCGGATAGAAAGGGCGAACTGAAATTTTCACGATTAAGTATTAGGGTAGATTATATTATGCCAACTTATTTAATACTCATGGAACTCACATAAAATTCCATTTAGACTAATCTAAGAGTAACATATATATAACCTTAGATAACATCTCATCCTATATACTTACATGTGAGATGTTCTTTATTTTAGGCTTTTTGTTTAGGCAGAGAAACCAGAAATAAATTCATTTTTATTGTATTAACTTGATGTAACATTGTAAATTGATAAAATTCTTTCTTTATAATTTAGAATGGATGAAGTAATAAATATTTAATTTTTCGATATAGCAAATTCAACAATGCCTTGGCCCCAATATAAAACAATTGTTTTATTTCATTTATGAATTAAGAGTAGCCTAGTATTTAGAATCTTTTTAATAAAAGAAAAATATAAAAAATTGAATCATGATTTAGTAAGCACTAGAGATTGAACTTACAAGTTTCTCCGTTCTAAATTATAAAAATTATAAGACATTTTGGTTTTCTATATCTGTATTTCTTATGTGCTTAGATATGCACCATGTCTACATACATAATAAAAGTAATGTGTCTAAAAAAGTCAAAATATCGTATAATTTAGGCCGGAGGGATTCATGAAAAAAAATTACAACTAATAATAACAAAATCTGAAAGCTAGTATAAATTTATAATGTCAGATTAAGGGATGAAACAAGTGGTTACATAACTGACAGTAGCTGCTGCCTGCTGACTCGATCACAAATCTCCTCACAAGCCAGAAGGTGATTACAGAAGTTGCAACTTGCTGGGGATCTCAAATCGTGCATTTCTCGTATTGCCCACCGCTGCGCTTAAGATTCAACGAGATGGTGCTGTAAATGTATCTCTATCAAAAATAGCATCAGCACCTCATCTGACGGTCGCACAAACGCCCTTCTCGCTTGCTGGAGGAGGCCATGAGATCACCGTCGCTGACTGACTGCACCTCTGCTTACATAATTGGACGGGCAATCATTCAGACATTCAGTGACTCTGTTCAAACGGCCAACTTGGCTTGTATCAGCACCAAATTCTAGCGTTATGAGTGCCCTTAATATATACCCCAATGGTACGATATATGCTGTATATGTGCTCTATAATAAATGACCCACTGGCTTGTTTGCTAAAGAAAATGTGGTATACTTTTTAGCCTCTTGTGCTGCAGTTTAATTTTCGTCACTAAACTCTAGTACGAGTACTAGAAACGTTTCGTCCTTTCAGGTTGTAAAACCAATTCAGATTTCGGCCGTTTGGTCATCTCTGTGTTGATATATTTACACATTGTTTGCTGTCTGGGACCCACTGTGAATCTGTGACAACACCCCAGAAAACTCATCTTCTTCCTCTTGGACCATGTTTGTTTTAGCCTTTAGACTCAGAAAAGGCAGCTAGTAGAGATCATTGATCTGTTCATGGATGCTCGACCCGACCTGACTTGCCGGAAGGAAAAATGTCATTCTGACTTGCCTGAAATTTCTTCATGTCGTGTTTTGCAGGGAAATGTGTAAAAGGGTGAGCTTGGATATATGGGGTTGGCTTTCTGTGAATGCCACATTCGGGTTAGAACTATATCTTAACACGGTCAACCTCTTATATTACGGTATTACTTACTTTGCCTTTGAAACAATGAACATCTTGTCAATGCTTGACTGCGGTGTATCATGTAGAATCGTCCTGGCAATGGGGTTGTACTACTACGGCCTACGTGCCACCAGCGCTGCCTATTCCGTCAACTTCCTGAACCTGATCCCAATTGTCACCTTCGTCATCGCCATCATGCTCCGGTATTCAATCTAATCTAAACATATGAAACCACTATGACTATGTGATTTATTTGTATTTGCAATTGCAACCGTTACTGATCGATATATGCATTTGCATGGACTATGCATATATCTGTTCCAGGGCCGAGAAGCTGGTGCTCTCAAAGTGGCCTGGCAAGATGAAACTCCTAGGCACACTTCTGTGCGTCTGTGGGGCTATGGTCGTCAGCCTGTTCAAAGGCCGGCGCCGGCGGCTGCACCTCTCGTCGACGCACCTGCTGAGATATCCTCATGCCCAGTCGCCAACAAGTCCCGCTGCTGGCCTCCATCACAGCATGGTCAATGGTACACTGTTATTGTGCGGCAGCTGCCTGAGCTATGCCTTATGGTTCATCGTGCAGGTGCATACCAGTTTATTTTAGCCTAAAAATCGAGCTATGTCAAGATCTTCAGCTCACTAGTTATTTCTGAAGAATTGGTGATAATTTCCTATGGAACCCATGCATATGTGAAATATGAACACTCACAGTAATGTACATGTTCTTACAACACATACAGGCTAGAATTGCGAAGGTATTCCCGTCGAAGTACTTGACGACAACACTGACGTGCCTGCTGGTAAGCCTTCAGTCCTTAGTAGTCGGCATCTTCCTCGGCCATAGCAGTGCTGAATGGAAGCTCAGCTGGGACTTGCAGCTTCTGACCATCGTCTACTCGGTGATTAGCCAGAACTCAATACCATTTGCTCATCTGTTCACCCTAATATCTATCCTGCGTGGTGTACGTTTCATGTCACAGGGGGGTGTTCAACACGGGCGTCACGTATGTGCTCGTCTCTTGGGCGATCAGCCGCCGTGGGCCGATCTACCCCTCTATGTTCAGCCCCCTGCTGTTAATATTAACCACGGTGATGGACTCGCTGCTGCTTGGCACCAACATCTATCTGGGGAGGTGAGAGCTAGCTCTTGATCTGAAAAAAGGAGAAAGACTCCCTAAGACGTTTCATTAAGAAGAAATAACAACGGGTCAAAAAAAGGCCACAAATTCTGACTATTAAATATCAATAGCAAGTGATTTTTTTACGAGAACCGAGAGTTACGCGCACGTCCTCCTAGCTCTTGATCTGGGATGCATGTGAATTGAAGATAAGCACTTGCACTTCAGTCTATTTCTCAGCATCAGTCAAAAGTTAGGTCTAGGCAGATTGGCGTGTGTACTGTAGCAAATACGACAGCTGAGTGCTACTATGTATATGTGCAGCGTGCCGGGGACACTGCTCATAATCGTGGGCCTGTACGCGTTCCTGTGGAGTAAAGGGAAAGAGCTGGCAGCTCGCTGCTGCCGCCGTCCCTGCGCACAAGCCTGCCGACAGCGAGGAGGAGGTGCGGGATCAGGGTGGCCATGACATTTGCTAGGTACAGCATGGTGTGGGAATTGGGATTGCAGTGCATATGATGGATGGATTACATGTTGATGTTGATAGTGAGGATGCACGGCCACTTTGAAAGTACTGTAAACACACGTACGTGTGCTCACTTCATCCTAAAATAAAATATATAGTTGTATTGTACATTATGTTTCTTGATGAGTCAAATGTTGACTGTTTATATAAAAATAATGCAAATCAATATCTAAATATATCAACGTCTTAGACCTGAACTTTTTCCCCCGCGTCGCCCCCCACGCGGGCGACTCGGGCGGCTCATCTCCCAGCGCCGCCCCCAACCTTCTTCTCCGTTTCCCGTCGCGCCGCCGCCGGAGCGGACCGCCGGCAAGGCTGCGCGGGCTGCCGGGATGGCGGCGGCGGGGCTCCCTCTCTGGCTGTGGCGGCGAAGAGCGGCGTGGGCATTCCTTCCTCTCCCCGGTTTTCCCCATCCTCCATGGCAAAGCTTCGGCGGCGCCGCCGGTATGGCCCTCTCCAGGGCCTGGGCGACCGAATACAGTGCCTAGGGGACCGGATCCGTTGACCCACGGGCGCGGGACGGCGTCTCCTGGCAGATGGCTGGGGTCCGACGTCTGCCGGGGAGGTGGTCGGAGGCGTCGGGCGGCGCCAGCGGTTTCAGGCGCTCCGGCTCGGTGATGCGGCGGCTTGGCTTCATCTCCATCGTGTCCTCCTCCTCGTCGTCCGTTGCTTTGGCCTTGGCGGAGGCTGCCGGGCTCGCGCTTCAAGCTTGTGCTGCTGCGGGAAGGTTGGTTGGTGGTACTGATGCTTGCGCGGCAGCAGTCCGACCTATTGGCGGAGGTCGGGCAGCTCTGCAATGGGCTGCTTGGCAGGGGTTTCCTCGTTTCATGCTGGAGCATCCCGCGGTGGCCGCTGTTGGTCTGGTTGACGGCGGCGATGTCCGGCGCTGCATCAATCTTGGATGTGGCAGCGGCAGCTGGCCTACGGCAACTCACCTCGGCTGTGGTCACGGCGGCTGGCCTCGCTTTGCGATGGTCAGGTTCGGAGGGGCTGCGGAGGCTCGTTTGCTTGGCGAGGAGCTTTGGATACATTGGTGATAGCATTGCAGACCTGTTGCTATCTTTGGAGTTCAGTGGAATGGTTCGGTTGCGGCGCTCGTTACAAATGTCTTGGAGAGCGGCGTGCTTCCTCCAAGAGCAATCTTCAATGGGTTGGCATCTTTTGGTTGGCTGCGGTCTCCTCGACTGGCGCGGTTGTGACTGGCCACGCATGTCTGTGGCCGGCTCGTTGCCGCTGCGACAACCAGCGGATGGGACTTGTTGAAGACGGCGGCTTGCGCGGCGATGCCAGTTGTTTCTCTAGACGCTTGGAGGGGCTTCGAGGTGCATTAGCGCGGACGATGCTCATTGTGGCTTCCCATGGTGGCCGGTGTCATGCAGGATGAAGGCGGCCCTTGTGGGCTGGCGTGGCGGCGGAAGGTCACGCATGTCTGTGACCTTGTCGATGCCACAGCAATATCCTACTGGTGGCGGTTGGTTGTGGTCATCCTCGATGTAACTAGTTTGGGTTTGGGTGTTCGGGGTTATCAGGCGAAAGCCCTGCTTGGCCCTTTGGCTTAGGCCGACAATAGTGACGCCTTTGGTGGCACGTCCCTCATTGGAGGCATTGTCGTGAGCTCCCTTACCCCTTAAGAGTTTGGTTAAAAAACCTTTGGTTTTTCTTTCAGCGTTGATGACATTTACGGATGTCGTTCCCCTCCTTGGAGGCATCGTTATGGAAACCTATTCCCCCTTCTAGTTTACATCGTCTGATGCTTTCGAGGATCGTTGGCTCTGTGTTTCTTGCAGTAGTGGGTGTTGCTACCTCCTACGTGAGGTTGTTGTTGACTTTTTTATTTGTTGTTGTTTTGTTTATATTGCATTTACCTCCTCTATTAATATATATGCCCGGCACATTCGTGTCGCTGGCTCTTCAAAAAAAAAACGTCTTAGACCTCTCTTCATATATTTATATGTCCATGCAAAACAGCCTGCTGGACAGTCCAAGACAAATGCTCATGAACGGTTCGAGTCCAAAAACAGTTAATCCCTTAACTTTGACCTAGTCAATATTATGGTTAAGTACGACATCAATCCCTATCTCAATCATTTTCCAAGTTTTGCATAGTCTTTTTTCAGTGGCAGAGCTTGGGTATGAGAGGAGCGCCAATGATATGAAATGAAGAATGGAGAGGGAGCATATTAGTGTTCTATTATAACTTAATAAAGTATTGAAACTAAGACTTTCATTATAGCGTTTCTAGCTTATAGGAGGCATAGCCCACTATGGTCGTAACAAAGCTCTGCATTTTTTTTTTTTTTTGCATCATCACTCACTATGCACTCACTTTTACTATAACCATCTCTGCTTCACTCTTGTCAGTTGAAAAACTTGGTTATTAGACGAGGATATTGCACTCTAGTGCACGGACGATTCTGATTATATAACGACCATGAAAGTAACTAGGACATTAGTGTTTAATCCGAAACATAATAAGACACCATTCATGTTCATCATATTCTCATGGAATGTTTGCTGGTGAGCACAAGTATACCATCTCTAACAACCAATAAAAAAGCCTCTATCTAGCTACTTAGGAAAATAATCTCATCAGCGTCAATCCAATTCAATGTCAAATGAAGCTAAGGCTGAGCCAACAGAATTTCGAGTAGAAAAACGCAGGACATAATTTTTAGCGGTGACAACAAAGATGGTATGCTAGATTGGTAAAGGGGTGTGGTGAAGTCAAGAGTCTCAAATGTAACCAAGCTTATAAAAAAGTTTGCATATTTATATTTTAAATATATTTATTATAAAACCATATTCTAGTATTCCCTCCGTTTCAAATTATAGTTTGTTTTGTCTTATTTGGTGTATGCATTTTGCTATGTACCTAGATAAATAATATGTCTGGATATATAACAAAATGCATGCACTGAAAAAGTCAAAGTAAACTATAATTTGGAACGGAGGGAGTATTTATTATACATCATATCTATTAGTATAATTATGTATATATTTGATCAAAATTGATACCGTTTGACGGCTCAAAAAAACAAAATTTACTTTCTGACGGAGGGTGTAACAAACGCTGCAACCACCGTTTGGTTCAACAGTCACCATCATCCACCCTCCGTCGTTCCCACCCGTTTTTTGCTCACCAGGCACCATCTCACTCCACGTCTCCCTCGCACGCTGCTCACTGCCCACCGACACTCCCCTCCGCCGCCATGGACCGCGGCTCCGGCACCGACGAGGACGACGACCTCGAGACCCTCGTGCCGCAGAACCACGCGAAGCCTCCGTCCCCCTCCGCCCGCTCCCGCGCGCCGCCCTCCTCCTTCAGTGTCGCCACGCTCCGGCCGGCGCTCCCCTCCTCCGCCGCGTCCCTCGGGCGCGTCCTCTGGTCCCGCCGCTACCTCGTGCTCTTCGTCTCCCTCCCGCTCCTCTTCCTCATCCTCTTCGTCTCCTTCGGGGGCGCGTCCTCCCTCCACCTGCCCTCCTCCATCCGCCTCCCCTCCGCCGCGCCCGCCGCCGACCCCGCGGCCTCCCGCATGCGCGAGGCCGAGCTGCACGCGCTCTACCTCCTCCGCTCCCAGCGCTCCGGCCTCCTCAGCCTCTTCAACCGCACCGCAGCCCCCGCCAACGGCTCCGCCCCCGCCCCCATCTCGCTCTCCGATTTCCAGTCCGCGCTCGAGAGCCAGATCAAGATCAACCGCGAGATCCAGGCGGCGCTCCTCTCCTCGCACCACTCCGGGTCCGGCAATGCGGCCGAGGACGGCCTGGATCTCGATCTCCCTTTCTCGGGGTGCAGGAAGAGGGAATTGCCGGCCAACCGGAGGACCATTGAGTGGAACCCCAAGAAAGACCGGTTCCTCTTAGCCATCTGCATCTCCGGGCAAATGTCCAACCACTTGATTTGCTTGGAGAAGCACATGTTCATTGCAGCGCTTCTGGGCCGTACCCTGGTGGTGCCCAGCCAGAAGGCGGATTACCAGTACGATCGGGTGCTTGATATCAACCACATTAATGATTGCATTGGGAGGAAGGTGGTGATCACCTATGAGGAGTTTGTGGAGAAGAGGAAGAAAGTGGCCATCGATCAGTTCATATGCTACGCAGCCTCGCCTCCATGTTTCCTTGATGAGGACCATATTAAGAAGCTGAAAGGACTGGGGATTTCTCTGGGCAAGATTGAGGCAGCTTGGCCAGAGGATGCGAAGCTGAAGGAGCCGAAGAAGAGATTTGTAGGGGATATTGCACCAAAGTTTTCGACAGAGACTGAGGTCCTTGCCATTGGCGACATGTTCTATGCTGATGTGGAGGATGAGTGGCTAAATCAACCTGGTGGTCCATTGGCTCACAAGTGCAAGACTTTGATTCAGCCAAGTAGGCTCATAATGCTCACTGCTCAGCACTTTGTTCAGACTTTCTTGGGAGGAAACTATATTGCTTTGCATTTTCGACGCCATGGATTCCTTAAATTCTGGTGAGATATATTTACTACTACATCCTTTAGTCTGCTGAACATTATCTATTTGTGAATTTTGTGAGGCAATCATACTCTAGTATCTGCACTTACTTAAGGTTATGCTTGGTAGTTGACATGCTCTTGTAGTAGATGGCTTCATCCTTTGTTGCACATCTTGGGAATTCTAGGCTAGTCATGGTGATATCCTCTTTTAGTTATTCCATGATTTGTTGTTCCTTTGGACAGTGCAATTGGTGTCTCCTTCTGTGATGCACATACAAAACTAGACACTTGTTCTGACAATAATGGTTGGAGTTGTTCTAGATGCTTCTCTCAGATCTACAACAACAACAACAACAACAACAACAACAACATAGCCTTTTGTCCCAAGCAAGTTGGGGTAGGCTAGAGATGAAACCCAAAAGAGATCATGAAACAAAGGACACATAGAGGGTACAAGAAAAAAGGATTACGGTTCAGGCACGTTAATTGCTAGTCTCCAAGCGCTCCTATCCATGCTTCTCTCAGATCTAGGCAAAATTTTATACTGCAAGTCAGCATCTGACATCTGCACAGTGGATCAAACTATTTTGTGCTTGGTTGATGAAGCTATTCAAGGGCTTAATAACGAATTTAACATGCGAATTGTATGATGGATATGATAGAGTAATATTTTCCATAACTTTCTTTCATTAGTTATTCTCGGTGATGTTGAGTGATGGTATCTGCTCTAGTATTGACTATTGCATTGACTATCCTTAGTCTTGTAAGTTGACTTTATTTTCTTGGATAATTCTACATAATGTGTATTCGCTGAGAAGTGTCAGGGCATTCTTGTTATATGAATAATTCAATAGTTTGACCCTTGGAACTATGCATAGTTGTGTACTGTCATGATGCCTGAACTAGTCATGGCATTTTTTGTCCTTAATTTTCTTTGATGGGGTCTTTTAAACACTCATATTGTGATTGAACATTTCTGACGAACTGATTTTGATGCTTATGGCCTGTGGCTGACAACAGAGTGGTGCTACATTCAACAATTTATAACAGTATTCCAAAAAATCAATAACATTATGGAAACATCTATTAGTTACCTTTAGCTTGTCACAAGGGGTCACCAAAGCCCACAAGCAGCTTGACTCGGGTTTTAGATCATCCCATGTCTCGACCAAAAAAAAAAGGAAACTCAGCAACATAACTGCCCAATTTTGAACTGTTATATGCACTTTGTTTCCTATGCCACAGATTTATCAAGTTGGTAATAAAATTTGACTAGACCAATTCAACAATCAATGGCTTACACTGGCTCAAGAAGAAATAAATTTCAATAGTGGTAGTTACACACAATAGTGATGCATTGCTGGACATGTCACTATGTTGTTTGTCAAATTATTTCATGAATAAATTTTAACTGACCTTGCATGCCAATCAAGCTTATTCAATACTGATCTGAATCAGTGGCTCATAGTTTCATAATGTATTAAGCATCTTTATCTGCTTTATCAAAAGCTAAGAAAATCTTATTTCTAGTTATATTGAATTATTTAATCAGGTTGAGTGGTGTGAATTGAATATGCTATTATTTTTTCCTTGTTATGTTAGATATACGGATCTATCATATATGCCTTAAATGTGATTTACTGACATGGTTATTATTCTATAATTAGCTACCAGGGTATAAGTTACACGTATGCAACCGCATCAAGCTAGTACTTGGTACATCACAACTACAAAGTGATCTTGTTGGTATTTGGATATAGCTTCTTGGATCTAGGCATGATATTCAGCACGGGATCTTGGGACTTTGTATGGTGATACAGCTCATTTAGACATGAACTTGCAATGATTTTTCCCTATTTGTTGAAATATATAAATATATAGATAGATTAATGACATATGCCTTAGAGATATCTTATTATTATGCTATTTTCTGTTGCTTGTTGTGGCACAGTTGTTGGAGACTTAATTTTTGTGCTACAATGTTCTGTTTCATAATGGTATGAAATTAGTACCCAGTGCACATAAAAGTATTGTTGGTATTTGTTTATTAGCTTGGTTGGACATGACATTTAGCACATACTCTGGGGAATCTGTAGTGCTATTGCTAGTTAAGTCTATGTGGTTTGTGCATTGTTTGCAGTTAACCCTGTGGATAATGTTATTGGGCCGCATTGATTAATTTTCCCTTGATGTTCCTGTAGTAATGTGAAGAAAGAGAGCTGCTTCTTCCCCATCCCTCAGGCAGCAGAATGCATTCTGCGAATCGTTGAGAAGGCTAATGCACCTGTGATATATTTATCTACCGATGCTGCTGAGAGCGAAACAAATCTTCTGCAGTCCTTGGTTGTATTCAGTGACAGACAAGTCCCTCTTGTGAAGAGGCCAGAGCACCACAGCTCTGAGAAATGGGATGCCTTGCTATACAGAAACCACTTAGGCGGAAATGATCAGGTACATATACGAGTTATCCAGAATATTCTTCTGTAGTTTCTTATGTTGAGGGTGGCAGCTTTACTAAACAACAATACGCTACTGTAATGCTTATTCAGGTTGACGCGATGCTTGACAAGACGATCTGTGCACTATCAAACGTATTCATAGGATCATCAGGGTCCACCTTCACGGAGGACATCTTCCGGCTGCGGAGGGGCTGGGGATCAGCGTCGCACTGTGACGAGTACCTCTGCCAGGGCGAGCTGCCGAACTACATAGCAGAGGTGGATTGACAAGGCAACTTCCCACTTCCCAGGAGGATCGGTAGCAGCAATTTTCCCCCGTCGTGTCCATATGTTCTGTAAAGAATTGGCGGTGTGTACATCTAGCGTGATTTGTGGTAGAGTGGTCTCTCTGTACCGGGGCCGTCTCCATTACGTTTGATCGGTGTTAATTCTTACACAGGTAGGTAATACAAAGAGCTTTTAGTAAATTTTCTTTGCTGTTGTTTCTTGTTTGTGCAGTATTTAACATTTAGATGACGCTAGTGCAGCGTTCTGGTTTAGTACTAATTCTTGATCTGCAATGTTTTGAAACCTTGCTGCTGTCATTGGTGTATTGGAATTTGCATGGTGTCATGTTGATTCATGTCCAGATCATTAGATTGTTTCTTTTCGAAGCAAATTGCAAAGACTAAAGAGATCGTCTGATATGGGCCTCATTGCGGCCCTGAACAACGCAGGCCGCTCTGCTGACGGGCCGAGATTCCAGGGTTCGCTTTGCACGGATCCGAATTCAGAAGCGACCTGGGAGGCCCGTAGTTCCCGATCGCCTCTCGGAGTTGAGTTGGTCGGCTCCGCCGCGCTGCCGCCCGCGCGCGCCCTCCACTCGACTAACGAGCAGGGAGCTCTCGCTGCCGACCTGCCGTCACCCCTGCGATAAAGAGGGTCTAGTGACGTATGGAAGCTACACCTCGTGCACTAGCATTTCTTGGGACCTCTCTTTTTTTTTTTTTGACACGGCATTTCTTGGGACCTCATAGCTAGCAAAAGCAGTATGGGGTGAACACGAACATTCTAAAAAAAGATGGAGACGCTGTGCCGCCTTGGAAGGCAGAAATGCGGCCGTTGGCCGTCGCTAGCTGCGCGCGCGCGCGCCGTCGTCAACGGTCCGAAGTGGCGTGCGATGTGTTGCCTGCGGCCTGTGACTGCCGTTGTCACTTGCTGCCGTTCAGAGAACTACGGTAGCTTCCTCTTCGTCCACACATTTTGATGGATGGACGAATGTGTTGAAAAATGCGGAAGCACCTTTGACTCTTTGTTGTTGTTGCACACTTGAAGTCGTCGGCGCTCATCAGTGCCTATTGAAAGCATGACAATTACTGAAGTACAGAGGAGGAGTACTCCTATTCTACGGTGGCTTGCCGGCAGGCGGCAGCTGAGTTCGCGGGCACGTCAGCCCAATAGGCGCGGTGACCGGCTGGGGATATCATACTCATACATGTGTCTTGCTGGTGATCGATTAGTACGTGTACCTATCAGGACATCGCCGTGTATATAAATAAATCTATATATATGCATTGTCTATGCCGTACGCCGTTCCAAGAAGATGGCTTGGATATTGGTTTCCGGCCCGAAGACGCATCGGCATCGTGTAAATATACTCTACTCTATGGGCGCATCGACATCGTGTAAGATCGCTGTACGATTTGTACTCCTCAAACTTTGTTAAGTTTGATTTGACTAAGATTATAAAAAACATTAGTAACATTTGCATTTCTAGATAATCTTAATGTATTTGATGATTTATCTAATAATAGGACTAAATATTAATACTCATAAGCCTATTGGTGAGTACTCTTACATCTTTATTATCAACAAAATAAATATTAATACTTTTATGTATTTCACAAAGTAAGATAAAAAAACATTTATCTTCTCGAGAAATAGAAATGACACGTCATAGTTGTTTGTTTTTTTATGATGAAAAAAAATCCAAAACAGGATTTCATTCAAATGCAAGATACCTTACATAGTTTTACCCAACTTGTCCAATCACAGATCTTATTTTGTAAAGGGCAGCCACCATCGTGTCTGATATACTCCCTCCGTCCTAAAATAGATGTCATTCTCGTTTTCCGAGAAGTCAACGTTTTCAAACTACCGGCAATTATATATTAAACTATATAAATATTTATACTAAGTAATTAGTATCATCGAAAAGATTTTTAAGTCTAGTTTTTTAATAAATTTATTTGGAGATATAAATATTACACGTATTTTATACAAATCTAGTCAAAGTTAAAAAAATTTGACTGATACGTTTTTCATAACGTCATCCTTTTTAGGACGGAGGGAGCAGTAGTTGTTTGATGAGTTCATGCACCTCCCACATTTTTTGGGAAAGACCTCCCATGCGATGCCGGTTGCCGACACCTTGCTTGGTTTCGTTAGGCATCGCATAGTACAGGATCGCCATGGTCTGTGAGCATATTACAGTGGGTAGAACGTTGATTTACCATGCAGCTACTTGTAGCTAGGGTGTCGGTTGTTTTCACTTGGCCCTGCCCCCTGCCTAGCTACCGCGCGGCAGCGGCTCCGTCGGACGTCGTCGGTCACTCGAGGTCGGTCGACTCTGGTGCCAAGAAAAACAGGCACATCACATAGTCAGTGTCGGTACGATCACGAAGACGCGTGTATGAACGAATGGCCATCTCAGTAGCTGTCGTCGGACACTACGAGTGTACTACGCGTGTATGAACGAATGCCCCCCCGGCTCCCCGCTCGCGGTTTGGTCGTTCCCGTGGTCCGTCCCGCCGGCAGTCTCTGTGCATCCCCAGTGCTGGTCTGCTGGAGATGCCGGTACCGTTACATGTGTTGGGCCGCGTGACATGTCGGAGGCTCGGAGAGTCGGAGCTGAGCCAGCGATAGGTGGTGAGGCCATAGCTCTCTGCCAATTGCACACGTGTACTCTCCGCTGTCTCGCGCTCGAAGCGACGATACGAGTAGGCCAACATATCCTCCTCCCGAGTCCCGATCCTCGCGATCCTCCGCTTGCCGTCGCCCTTTTCTTCCCACGGGAATCAAATCTGAATCGAATGGACAGGCGATCGATCCCACCACCCCATCCATGGTCCGGCGATCTGGCGCGGCCCCGTCGCTTCCCCCACCCCATGTGCCAATTTCTCGTCTGCTTCCCCGGCGGCCCCCGACCCCACCGACCGCACTGATTGACCCGCCGGGGCAGCCGTACGCATCCGTCCATCGTGGCCGCCCGCACCCCGACGTCGCACGGGAAAAACCCGAGGGCCGGCGATGAAAACCAGGGGGGAAAGCATCGCGCTCGTGTCGTGTCCTCGCGTGCACCCAAAGCGGATGAGCCTTCGGCCCTCTTCGATGCACGGGTGAAACGCATGAAAGATGCAGGAATGAGTTCCTCCGGAAAATTTCTACGATGCCCTTTGGTTTGCAGGATAGTCACGGGAATGATTCCATAGGATTCTATTCCGGAGGAATGGATCTCTCATAAAGACACAGTAAAACGCAGGAATCGAACAATGAGGTCCGACCTTTTGGAAAAATTCCTGGCGCCAAAGAAATCCTGCGCGTGCTTTTGTCTCCGCCTCGTACCTTTTCTCGAGCTCGCCTGCTCCGCGTGGCCCTAGCGCCGCCGCATCCCCGCGCCCCGCCGACGCGAGCAGGATCCGGCGTCCCCGCCCCAAGCCGACGTCGGATCTAGCATTCTCGCGCCGCACCACCGCCGGAGGGAGGAGAAGGCAGATCCGCCCCGCGCGCCGCCGCCGCCGCCAGTTGAGGGAGTGGGCCCGCCTCGCCCGGCCCGCACGCGCCGGCGTCGCCGTTCCCGCGCCTCCAGGCCACTGAGACGAGGAGCTCGCCCGCGCCGCCGCCTCGGTCAGGCCCGTGGGAGAGAGAGGGAGGGAGAGTGTAACACCTCTGGTGTTAAATTAACTAAAACCTGCCATGTCATCACATGCATTGCAAAGCATTCATGGTTAAGTCAACCTTAATGTGCATCAACTAAGATAAATTTACATTTCATAGGTTGATTGAGTTTCTGTAATGGTTGTCACATGAAATAATAAAACCCTATTTTCGAATGCCATCGTAAATGCTTAATTTATACTCTATGTACTTGAGGTGTAAACTGTGTTTACACTAGTGTCAAGTATAGTGTATAAGTATAAGTCCAACCCTAAAAATGATTTCCATATTTGAAATTTAATTTGGATTCCAAAGCTTACTTATAAGCCTGGCAATTCAAATTTAAAGTCAAATTGAAAATGCTATAAAAGGTTTTGCAAAAGTCAACTTGGTCAACCAAGGGTGTCATTGGGTCAATGACCTAAAAATTTCCTTGAATGATGTTTGTGATCACTAATAACCAACCAATTAAGTTAGAAACCCAATTGAGTTTAAACCCCATTTCAAAAACCCTTTATTTCCAACCCTAGTTTTATCCCCTTTTCTCTAATTCAAATTCTATAAGGAATTTGGAGATACTCTAAAAAGACAGTTTGTAGATCTTGACAGGAGCTACAAAGTTGGTATACAAAGTTTTTCAAGTTTCCAAAAGGAATTTTAAATTAATTTGAAAATACAGTTTCTAGCATTTATCCCCTTTTGAATTTAAAACCATAATTTAAAAATTATGCATAATTTGAGGAAACTTTGTACATGAAAAATGTTTGGTTTGACAAACTCAACATTTCATAGTTTTGAAGATTTTCAAGTTTTATTGAAAAATCAAAAGTAATTTCAAATACTTATTTCTAGGGTTTTATCCCCTTTTCAAATCTGAATTCAAATTTTAAAATATAAACAGAGTTTGAAGATGCCCATTAAAGGAAAAGTGTAGCTCTTGAAAAGTTATGCAAATGATGTTTTTGGAGATTTTTAAGTTTTTATACAAATTTTGGAGTAATTTGTATTTTTAAACCGAGTGGCAATTCTGTAAATAACTTGAACAGCACCTAACCCTATCGGCGCCCGCCACGGCCGGCTTCACACCGCGCGCCGCCGTCCACCGCCGCGCCTTCTCGGCCTCCCGCGCGCTCACAGACGCGCGAAGGTTCACCGTCGTCGTGTCACCTGCTCCTTCATCGGCTCCGAGCTATAAATACCGATCGGACGACGCCGTTCTTTTCCTTTCTTCCTCCCACCACCGTCGCCGACGATCTCCCTCCGCCGCCGAAATTCGCCGTCGACGCTCAACCTCTGTCCAATTGCTCTCGCCCAAAGTTCCGCAACTTTCTCACGGTCCTTTTGGGCCAGTCCGTGTTTTCTTTCATCGCCCGAGCTGCCTGCACGCAGTCTTCTTCCCCGCGGCCAGTCAGTCGCGCCGCCGCCGCCATCTCCGCCGTTTGCTGTCGCCGGAGGTGAAAATATTTTACCTTCGACCCCTTAATCGTGCTCTCCGTGTTATCCTGCGTCTGATGTGCACCTTGGTTTGAGCAGCGCATTACCGGAGGTCACCGTGACGCCGTTGTGCCATCGGAGCGCCGCCGCTGCCATCACCGCCATCGACCACAGCTCAACCCAGCCACTCCGGACCTCTATTAACGTGCGCATCAGCGCCGTGGTGAGCTCCTGCGTATATTCGTGTTATCAATTTCATCCATCTCGCATCGGGAGTTGTTGTAGTGCAGTTCGAAGTCGTCGGAGTCCTGCTCGAGGGCTCGGCCGACGAGTCGAGGGGGTGACGGTCGAGGTGCGGGCTCGAATCGAGGGATCGAGTCAAGGGATCAAGTCGAGGGCTTGAATCGAGGGATGCAATGTTCTCGAAGGTGTCGAGTCGAGGGGTGCACTGTTCTCGAAGGTGTCGAGTCGAGGGGTGTGCTGTTCTCGAGGGGTAGTCGAGGGTTGCAACTGTTCTCGAAGGGTTCGAGTCGAGGCTCGTTCGTCGGGCGGAGTTCCGTCCTCGAGGGGAGGCTCGTTCGCTGGGGGAAGTCTCGTCTTCGAGGCTGGTCCATTCGCTCGAGCGAAGTTCAGTCTTCGAGAGGATGCCCGAATTGTACCCTCGAATGTACAGTACCTAACCGACCGATAGATCCTCGAGCAGGCTTTGGCTTCGAGCCGTCATAGCCCGTCCGTGAGTTAGCTCGGCATGTTTTAGCCTGCGAGCCCTCGAGCGTCGTTAGCTAGCTCGTTGGACTCCACGTGTTGTGCTGAGTCTGACGGATCAGAATATGTCACCGGAAATCGCACCGACGGCGAGGAATCGGCGGTCAACCACCACGCCGCCATTGATCAGCGCGGGGTTACTGTGCCGATTTATCTTTTTCTATTTTCAGAAAATGATTTAAATGCTATTTTCTTTGATAATTCATAATAATTCATATATAGCTCCAAAAAATTCTGAAAATTTTTGTGAATGTTCTTTATGATGTCATCTACATAGGAAAAATATGAAATGCCAAAATTGAGTACTTTTTGCATATGTTAAAATTAGCCCTTTTAATTAAAAAATGGACCTTCAATGATTTTTAATAATTAAAATAATTGGCTTTTAATTCTAAAATTTGTTTTGCCATCTAACTAGGCTAAGAGCTTTCTAAAATAAAATTTTGGGCTTAATTTGACAACTTTAATTTTTATACCTTTATTTAATGCTTTTAAATAATTTATCAACCCCTTAACCTAATCATACACTCATCGAGCATCATGTTTACTATTCCATCATGTAAAGCATATTAATTATCGAATAGTTTCCGTTAACGGAGAGTTAACGTTATCACTCAGATCCAAAGGACGAGCAGATTCAAGAATTGGGAGTTGATCTAGAGTTTGAAAACTTCTACCCCGAACATCAAGGCAAGCCCCGGATACATTTAAACCCTATTCTATTTATAAAAAGTTTTACCGCTTCAGCTCTGATATGTTGCATTTAGTAATAGGAGTTGAGTGAAAACCCACCAGATTGCATTACCTGTCTTATTCCTTATTCCTTGTTACCTATTGAAAAGATAAGTAGTTATGCTTAGCCCTGCTTATTTATTTAATTATTCAAAGGCAAAAGAATGAAAAAGATGAGATTGGTTTCTTGTTGGAATCTTGATATTAGTAATAAATCGAGTCCGGACGGCGAACTTGCACTGGGAATGGAGTCCCTCTGTAGTGTTTTCGTCTGTTGATGCCCTAGGTCCCGTCCGTTGGTGAACTGGATGATATCGAGAATTTAGAAATCCACATGCATGAAGTGGTATACGGATGGTTGGAGCCGTGTATGCCATGGAGTGACCTAGCGTGGGGTCAGAGAATCCCATCTGCTGTCATAGTGTGTTTTACTGTGGGGTTTAAGTTCCCATGTATCTCGGTACGCTGGGCCGTAGAGCTCACGTGTATCATGTGGTGATATACGGCTAAGGTTGTTATCCCGGTATATCGGTGCACCTGGGGTGTTTCGGAGTTAAAGTCTCCGGTATGCTCAGTCACCTAGGTCCCAGCTGGGTATGAAAATGGATTCGAATCGCCGTTGCTTCTCGGAGAAGAAGACTCGATCGTTGTTCATCATCGTAGTAACAACTTGAACAAAATTTAAGGTTCAATAATGAAGTTGATTGATAATGGGAGTTAGCCCAAGTAACATCTCTTTATATAAAGCTTTTTACGCAAAATTTCTTATCTTCTACAAACCGTACCTTGTCCCTCTAGCCTGCATCTCTTAAGTCTCTACCCTTCTTTTTCGTCGGGTCAGTCTTGTTGAGTACTGTTGTACTCAGGGTTTGTTGAACCCCTGTTGCAGGTGAGCTGCATGGGCAGGAGTGTTATGCATCCTGCTGCATGACAGTCGTCGAGGAAAGCGACGACGAATAAAGATGTTAAGCTCATGGGCAGAGCTTTTGTGTAATATTGTAATCTACTGCTACTCCACTACTATTGTGGTTTGTATAACTTAAACCTATCATTGTAAATATTTTGAAACTCAGAGTTTGTAAATGTATGTTAGTGTAAGTCTTCCGCTGTTTTACTCTGTGGTATTTTATTTATATGAAATTGTTGTAATACTGCAATGTCTCTCTACAATGATTGATCCTGCTCGGAGAATCGTGGATGATTCGGGATTTACCCGACAGACTTTTTAAGTCGTATGGAACGCAGTCATGGTTATTTGGAGTCTGTTTAGACAATAATCATGCGTGTGGGCCATATGATTTAGGAGGTTCCGCCACAGAGAGCAAGCGAGCACGGAGGCGCGGTGGCGGCGGCCGGCGGTGGCCCAGTTGCCACGCGAGAGAAGGGGAAGAGGGCGCTCGGTGGAGCAGTGCGGGCGTGGAGCCGTGGAGGACTGCAGCGGCTGCCGCCCGAGCCGGCGAGCGGCTCGGGCACACGGGGCGAGGCAACGGCGGCGTCATTGAAGGGCGGCGGTGGCGGCGTCGTGTCCTGGCGTGGGCGGTGTCGAAGGGGATAAGATAAGAAGAGAACCGTGTTTGTGCGGTGGAGATAAATTATTTGGACGCCCTCTGTTGCACGTGTTGTACCATCCCTTTGTGTTCCTGCGGTATTGTCAAAGGAGTTTCCTACGTTTTACTGTTTACATAGGATAGACGAGTGATGCATCTCAAATCGTATAATTTTCCTATCCCTATCCTTTGCCAACCCTGTAAACCAAAGAAGGCCTTCAGCATGGGCCGGATGCTGATGGAACAGTAGCCTGGTAGCCATGGACGGCCGGTGCTGCTGCTCATGCTTACGTCTTCGTCACGGGCTCGTGCCGGTAGTACAGGGTGGTTGGCTGTAGCGGCGCAGGGTAACGTCAGCTGGATAGCCACGCCGCAATCAGATCCTAATTATTACACGCGGTGCACTCTGCCCGGAAAACTAAAGAAACGGTGGCTTTAGTTTTTCAAATATGGGTCCAGATTCAATAGTCAAAAAAAAAAGATTCTCGTCATATCAAATACCGTCATATGTATAGAATACTAAATATAGATAAAATTAAAAATTAATTATACGGTTTGGTTATACTTTACGAGACGAATATTTTAGGCCTAATTAATCAATATTTGGACATTTTTTACCAAATACAAACGAAATACTACGGTGTGCTACAGTGTCGTAACAGTGATTCGGCCATCCCCAATTCGAGCATCTAAACAAGGCCAGTGATGCGACTGGACGTGCTATAGAGATTCTACTAGTTATTAAGGCGTTGTTTAGTTCTCTGAATTTAGGTTAGAATTCCTGTAGCAGAGTTTTCTGTGGCATTTCATTTGTATTTGGTAAAAATTGTCGAAACTTTGATTAATTAGGCTTAAAATATTCGTCTCTTAAAATACAACAAAACTGTGCAATTAGATTTTGATTTTATCTGCATCTAGTACTTCATGTATATGCTGACATTTTGACGTGACGAAAAATATTATTTTTATATAATACCAAACGCTAAAATTAGAAGTCCAATTCAGACGTCTAAACAGGGCCCAGCAGCAACACGTTTCACTCGTACGGATTGATAGGCCGGTCAACCTTGCTGTTCTTCGGTTCGCCAAAAAGAGAAAAGAAAAAAAAAACTTGGTGCTCCTCTTTTCAGTGACGTGCGTGCTGAGAAGATTATACCATGGAAACTGGTAATAAGTTTGGGGGCATACGATAGCCTTTTTTTTATTGCCTCAACCTTCAAATACAAATTATAGTATCTGAACTCACATACTAACTCACACCACACATACGCACTCAACTCACACACACCCTAGTGCGTAAGCTAGACCTATCACCTATACCCTAGGTGCTAGAACATGACTGAGAGATATGACGGTTATGGCGTATCCGTACGAGGCAACAAAATTTATTAAAAAACTACTGTTTCTAGGTGAGAAAACACGGTTGATCCCAGGGATCAAACCCGCGTCTGGCCGTACGTCCACGCGAAGACTTACCCCACGAGCTAACGCATACAATAGCTTTTCATGGCTTTGTCACGCTTGATCGCTGATTTGTCTTGTTATTATTTTGTCCAAAAGCCTACTATGTGTAATCTTCTCGTTGATTTTCTTAAACTCAGTCAACAAACCATCGACGAGTCCTCAAGGCCAAACTATAAAACTATTCCACCATATGACTTACAAAAGATATAATCTACTACTCTACTTATATTAGAGAAAGAAAGAAGCTTGTCAGAACTTGCAAAGGGTAGGATTTCTGCCTCTCTTTTTTCTCATCAGCTACGGCTACCGCCATTGATTGCGTCCGGATAATGCATGCCTCAGTTCGCCGGTCGGTCAAAGTCAGCCTACTTGCCCCGCTTATCAAATGACGATCTGCACTGCACCGGCCGCCGCAGTCGGCAAGCAACGCAAGACGGAAATCTTTTTCTCAGCCGCCCGCGCCGGAGGGAGCATGACGGCCGAACACAACAACGCCCAAACCGGCTACTCTACGGTGCTGCCTGCACGGAAGAGCCGTACGGACGGCGAAGCTGAAGCCCGCACGGCGCCGCGGCCGGGCCCCACGCGGCGGTGGGCGCGAGAACGCCCAAATGCTCCGTGACGAGCTGGGCCCCGCGGCGTCGACGCGGTGGCGCGCGCGACACGGCGTCCGCGACGGGGACCGGACGCCTGCCTGCCTCCTTTTTTTTATACCTTGTGGTGGGCCGGCGGGCCCGGAGGTGGAGCCGTCACGTCAAGGAGGCGCAATTATTTTATTCGCAGAAAAGAAAGAAAAGGCGCGGGTTCCGTCGCCGTACAAGCTCGGGGACTCCGTACGGGGCGGCGTGTACCGCCCGTCCGTCCGTCCGTCGTCCACGGTCCACCACCACCACCACCCCGTCCGGGCTGGGCCCGGGCCCGCGGGCAGCGTGGCGTCACTGGCGCGGCCACGAGGGGAGCATGTGCGCGCGCGCTGTCCCGGACCCCCGGGTGGCCGCGCCGGACACCGCGCGTGGCCTCTGGTTTTCTGCCGCCTGGATCGGGTGTGCTGGCTTGTGGCTTGTCCATTTTTACGAGCCCACAGGTACAGAGCCACAGACCCAAGCCGCGACCCACTACCGGCCAGCACTTCTGTTAATCTCGTCTCCTGAGAACTACCGACCGACAAAGAAAAAAAAAAGGCCTGACTTCCACAGATCACTACTACTACTAGTACGAGTAGTACGGAGTACACGAAAACATTTGCTAGCATCCAAACCCAGCGCATTTCTCAAGTTTTTAACCCTGGTGACCAGGGCCTCGTTTAGATGATAATTTTTTTAAAAAAATATTATAGTATTTTTATTTGTATTTGTCAAATATTGTCCAACTCAGAGCCTCGTTTAGATGATTTTTTTTAAAGTATTATAATATTTTTATTTGTATTTATCAAATATTGTCTATCCGTCTTGTGATGTATAACTAATATATGCAGTTAGTTATCTTTTTTATTTATATTTAATGTTTCATATATGTACCACAATATTTGATGTGACTGTAGTTTTGAAAAGTTTTTAACTTTTTATAGAAACTAAACCAGGCCTAGCAAACATTTAAATAAAACACGATGGATCGTCCAGTTACTTGTAGACAAGGCCGTCGCTGTTTTTTATGTGTTTCCTAACTTCATAGCTTGGAAGAGATCGTGTGGTTTCAACATCTACTACCGTGAAAGTCGAGCCGGACGTTACGATCCATGGCTTTCACCGGACACGGACGTACTGCTCACTATAGCTTGATGAATGCTGGCCGCATCAACCTACTGCCGGAAGAAAATCCTTCAGATCTTCCGACCCCCACTTTGTCAAAACGTGAGGATTATTAACATCATATCGATGACAAAGCGGAGATGTAACTAAAGCTTGCAGCTCCTGTATCAACTCCAGATGTGCTGAAAGTACCTATCTTTATTTTACTATTATAATAACAAGAAAAGGCAGCACCGTAGCTTATACCCCCATGATATTTATATGTGCACGTGAAAGGTTTTCAGGATTGTTTTATACACTATTTATAAATTTATAAATTATATAAATATTGCCGCTGCAGCATGCCATATGAAGAGGATCGGAGGGTAAGGGACAGCATGGCAAGTTGGCTCAGTCAAAGTCAAATGATATGTCAAACCTAGAATGGACTACTCCCTATATTAAGGAATTATAAGATGTTTTGTTTTTCTAGATAGTATATAGTTTTTCTATACATTTGGATATGTACTATGTTTATATACATAGGAAAACAATATATCTAACAAATATCAAAATGTCTTATAGTTTTAAATGGATAGGGTATTTGTTTTGGCCAGGCCACCATAGATAGTACTTTCTTTATCCGACAAGAGCAACGGATAATAGTTAGTCCCAAAACAAAGACAAGGAAGAACTAGATCTATTCCCTCATGGATTTGGAATTTTAGGACGACTTGGATCAACCCAGATAAACCAAGTCTACCACATTTTGAGGCACAATAATGTTTACAAATTTCTAAAATTGCCAATGCTGTTTGCATCGTAAAACCATTATTAGTGTACATTATGCACACATATTTTGATATATAACTGGTATCGACTCATTTAAGTTATACAATTTTCGTAAGGTACTTGATTTTTTCTTGACAAATTTACAAAGGTCTTTACATCTCTTCACTATGCCTATAATTGTGATTAGGCTATCACAGTTCCATGATTGCTTGAAGGTATCAACCTAAAGAATCTAAGAAAAAGGGCAAGTTGTAGAACATGGGTCATGGCGTACCAATATGGCTAATACTAGTATTTTGTAGAACATGGGTCATGGCCTACCCATCAGGGAGCAGACGAAACTAAGGGGCCTCTCCAACTCAGCACAAGGCAGGTTGTTTTTACCTTGTAAAAGAAAGGTTGTTTCCTTTGTTTTCACCCTTTTGATTTGAAGCAGATTTGGTACACAAAGGACAAAGAGTCAACAAGAAAAGATCCCATGGTAGGAGTATTGTTTTTAATACAATTCTTGTTAGACTACCGTTCTCCAAAAGTTGGCTGATAAAAATAAGAACATAGTCATTCTTTAACTGCTTCCATAGTTTTTCTTCTATATTTAAGCTACCATTATGTTGAAATAGGCAATGTTTTAAATAGCGGGCTACATTATTATAATTATAATGGCTAACTTCAGCCGTCTCTATGGGCTAAACCACTGGTAAAGCTCTCCACTAATGATATGACCTGCTTTTAAAACACCGAAAATGAGCTACCATTCTCATTGCGAGTTTGTTTTAGATCAAATAAAATAGTACAAAATTACTTGTAACCGTTACCTTTAAAGCTGCAGTCAATTGCCACATACTCCTTTCGTTTTTAAAATTTTAAGTTATTTTAGCTTTTCCAGACATGTAATTTTTATCAACTATTTATATGTGTGTAATAAAAGCTACATAACTACAGAAGACAAATAGTTTACAATTTAGAACAGAGGTACTAGCAGCTTTCACAAATTGCTTTGGAAATTATTTACCATTTTTGCAATCACTATGTTTAATAGTCGGCTTAAAGCGACCTGCAATATATATTTGATTGTTAAGAGCAACTGCAACTAAGTAGACCGTGCCAGGATTGAATAATGACCCAACTAATAACCTACCATCATATCTAGAATCCCATGCTCCCTACCAGCAATATCAGAATTAAAAAATACAGTCAAGTAAATCTGAGTAAAAATTCCAGTAAAATCACCGCCCTTTTCCGTGTCATCCCACCGCATCGATCTAATCAGCCTCGCTTTAGCGTTTAGCCTCATGCTCTTTCATCCCCGTCTGCATCCTCTCTCTCTGGCGTCTCTGCCCACACCATGTGTGCCCAGATTCCCCTAAATAGGTGTCCCTCTACTGCATCAGTCCCCTCTTCCCCGTCCCTCTCCTCAGTCCCTATCCGCTGCTGCTAACGGCAGAAGCTGCGGCACGGAGGTGCGCTCTCCCCGGCGGCCGGCGGTAGTTTTGGGAGCTGCAGGGCGAAGAAGCGAGAGCTAGAGCTGCAAGAATGATAGGCGCCAACACCAACGCCGCCGTCTATCCGTCCCCGGAGTACGCGGAGGTCGACCCCACCGGACGGTACGGACGGGTATGGAATCGCCGCTACCACTGGGAGCTCTCCGCCTATCACCGTTTCTTGATCCGTCTGCTCGCCAATCCGCTGATCCGTTTCCCTGCTCCTTTCCTCTTTGTTTATCGCGCAGTTCAGCGACGTTCTTGGCAAGGGCGCCTCCAAGATTGTGTAAGATCCGGCGCTGTTCTTTCTCGCCGAAACCGCGTGCTTTCATTTCGCTTGCGTTGCCCACCGAGTCGCTGATCCGTGGTGCGTGTGCGGGGGCTGGCTGCAGGTACCGGGCGTTCGACGAGTACCAGGGGATGGAGGTGGCGTGGAACCAGGTGAAGCTGCACGACTTCCTGCAGAGCCCCGAGGACCTGGAGCGGCTCTACTGCGAGATCCACCTCCTCAAGACGCTCAAGCATCGCAACATCATGAAGTTCTACACCTCCTGGGTCGACGTCTCCCGCCGCAACATCAACTTCATCACCGAGATGTTCACCTCCGGCACCCTCCGCCAGTAAGCGACCAACCTCCTCCGCTCCTGTAGCGCCTAAAAGTTGTTGCCTTTTCATGTCCGGTTGCAGAGAGTCCCTCTTTTTTAACTCGCCAGTCGCAAAAGCTTCGTCGTCTTTTTTGTTTTCCTCTCTCTCTCTCTGTGCTTGGTTGCTTCTTGGACTGATTGATTGTGGTTACGCGTCTTGTGGTGATTTAGGTACAGGCAGAGGCACCGGAGGGTGAACATATGGGCGGTGAAGCACTGGTGCCGGCAAATCCTCAGCGGCCTGCTGTATCTGCACAGCCACAATCCGCCCATCATCCACCGGGACCTCAAGTGTGACAACATCTTCGTGAACGGCAACCAGGGCGAGGTCAAGATTGGCGACCTCGGCCTCGCGGCCATCCTCCGCAAGTCCCATGCTGTCCATTGCGTGGGTAAGCCTTCTGATTAGCTCATTAGCCCGAAACTATGTTGTCTGAGCAGCAGTGGCAATAGCTATGCGGTAATTTGATTGGGGCTAGATGTATCGGATTGGTTGGATAGGTACACCGGAGTTCATGGCACCGGAGGTGTATGAGGAGGAGTACAACGAGCTAGTGGACATCTACTCGTTTGGGATGTGCGTGCTTGAGATGGTCACGTTTGAGTACCCGTACAGCGAGTGTACACACCCGGTGCAGATATACAAGAAAGTGATCTCTGTAAGAAGATGCGGCAACTGTTACTCTGTTGTGCGGTTTGAAATGATTTTCCTGATTTCAGTTAGTTGTTTGATTTGGTAGGGGACTAAGCCAGAAGCTCTGTACAAGGTGAAAGATCCAATGGTGAGGCACTTCGTCGAGAAGTGCCTGGCAACGGCCTCTCAGAGACTGTCAGCGCTAGAACTGCTCGAGGATCCCTTCCTACAGGTTGATGACGTGGCTGTTTCTTTGGATGGTGGAGATTATCATGTACCGTCCAATTATATACGGCAGCCTTCGTATTTAGGGCATACCTATAGCAATGGCTCCATGATGAGTAATGGATTCTCAGAAAGCATGGATGAAGATGCTCTGAGTGAAAGCCAAGATGGCATTGACTTGTTCAATGAGAATGAAGATGAGCCTCTTGGCAATGTGGATATAACAATCAAAGGGAGAAAGAATGAGGATGGAGGCATATTCCTCAGATTGCGGATTTCTGATAATGATGGTATGAACACTTTGTAATGCATAAAGTTCTGAATTAGTCCATATGTGAAAAATTCGTTTTTGGTATTATCGAAAGCTAATTTTTCATATTGCAGGACGGGTGCGCAACATCTATTTTCCTTTCGACGTTGAGGCTGATACCGCGCTAAGTGTTGCAACTGAAATGGTAGCTGAGCTGGATATAACTGACCATGAAGTTACTCGAATTGCTGACATGATCGATGGTGAGGTCAGTGCATTGGTACCAGATTGGAGGCCTGGTCCGGGCATAGAGGAAGCTCCTGACACTTCATACTGCCAAAACTGTGGATCCAACGTGTCATCATGTGGTTCACTTTATGCCTACATGTCATCAGGCCGTCAAGGTTGCCAATGTGCAGAGCTGCATGGGCGGTTTGAGGAGATCACGTTCCAAGCCGATGGAGAGCAGTGTGATTTGCAGGAATCTGCAGGCAGCTCTGATGATGGAGCTGGCCAGACAGAGCATTATGTCAAAAGCAAGGAGTCCACTCATGTGAATGGCCATGTACAGATGGGTAGAAGAGATCTTTCTAATCAGCTCTGCTTCAGTTCATTCCAGGAGCAATCATGTTCATCTAACCATTATGAGAATGACACTAACCATCACACAAATGGGTTCGACATGAAGCATGAGGTAAAGGTTGCCAAGTACAAAGCACGGAAAATGGCACAGTTAAAGAGGGCTATCCATCCATCTCTTGACTTTGACAATGCATATGGAGTAAATAGGATGAAGCCTTCACTGAACAAGCTGCAATCTTTCCATATTGGAAAGAACCACAGTTTCCGCATACCAACCTGTGACCGAAGCCCCCGAAGCCCGGGTAAAGTAAGTACGGATTATCATTCTGACTTGAACAGCCAAGTATGGGATAGTAGGCACCCCAATCCAGGAGCCCAAAGGGCCCGGCATTGTGAGGTCAATGCAACTGGGAGCAGCCCGGATTTTATGTTTACAGCGAGGCGCTACTATACTGGTGCTCGGTTGCCGCCAAATCTCCCTAGAACAAAATCTGTACCTCCCCTAAGTGCTGTCGACGCCTGAAATGCTCTTGCCCCGTAAATTTTATAGAGTGTACATCTGTATTGGTTCTTTTTGTATTCATTATTAAACATAGTTGCTGAGCAGAAGACTGAATGTGACGAGGTCGCATGTGGATTAAGGCTGAGCGTTTTGTAAATTTCCATCTTGTGAATCCAGAGGTTAGGCTGTACAAGTGCAATCTACATCATTTGCCTCACTGGGACAACCTGTTTTATCCTCCTTAATATAGGCAAGAGCCCTTTTTCACATCTTTGGTTTTCAGAGATGTGAAGTTACTGCTACTTAATTAGGCAGAAACAAAGCCAGTGCCAGAACTGATCCATCACATGATCAAATTCATGAGCTGGAGCTTTATCCTTGCCTTGGTACTAATGTCACCTATGAAAGGGACACCCATCTCTCCTAGTTGCAGTTGAATATACATCAAATCTGCAACGAAGGTACAGACATGCCAGCCTATGCATTTGCATTGTCAATGGCCCAATGCCAACTGCTGCATGGATGCTACACTAATCAATTGACGTTTTCATGGCATGATTCTCCATCCTGATCATTTGGCATTTGGCAACCCCACGTTCCTTTGATTCTTTCTCCGATGCCCCTTTTTTCATGTTAAAAAATCTATTGTTCGTATGAGACGGCAAAAAAAATATGGGAATCATTCGAGTATTGACAGGTATTTGAGCATCACTTGCAGAAGCTGCTTATATATTTTCTTTTTATGGCCATATACTTTCTTTGTCCAGCAAGGGATGCCCACCACATGCTGCCTGATATTCATTAAATCAGTTGTCTAGATCGAGATCGCTATAGGCTATGCAGCCATTGGTCCACATCTTGGGACTTGGAGGCTTGCAACTTGCATGTATGGCGTGCCTGAAGCCCGATCATGACAAATGTGTCCATATATCACCATAGATAATTTATGAGCAATTTAAGAAAAAAAATAGGTGATCTAGTTTGGAGTTCAAGGAGATCTTTCCATCCTCTTCTTCTCTCTGTGTTTGCGACATTTTGGCAGTGTCAGCTCAGTTACAGTTTGTGTATGGGTCATCAACAAGAGGCGGAAGCCAAGAACTGGTCGTCGTTGGATTTGAAAACCGATCTGAACTGGAAAGGATTTTATCACACCAAAAGAATTAGAACTAGTTATTATGAAACTAAAGTTAATAGTGTTTCCATTTGATATGGACAAATTTGTGGTCATGAAAAACGGTGATGTGAAGACTGAGACGAGTCAAAATTGATAGTTTTAAGGAACTCCAAAAGAAGCCCTGATAAAGTGTTTGATAACAATAAGTGTTCCTGCATCTAATCAACCCCTTTTGAAGGTAGTGCGGATGTTTAGATATATTCAGATAAGATAGGAATTGAAGCGGTCAAGCACCAAGTAAGTTAGGCTAAAGATGGTAGGAAGTGAAAGGTGCAGCACTGCCCTTTGTCTAGCGACAATTGTTGAATAATTCAGCCAGCTGATGGTCTTGTCCACGGTGCCTGGCCAAAAATGATTTCAGAGCGGAAAATGGGGACGGCTCTCCTGCCTGGCTGCTTTTGTGTGAGGGGGCATCGCACGTTGCCCTGCTGTTTGATTCAGAAACTTCAGCAATAACTGGCCATACAAATTTATTCACAAGATAACAGATCATTCAAAATGTTATGGTTGTTGTCTACCCAATATGGGGCCTCATCCTTATCAAAAAAAAAAGGTGGCCTCATCGTGTGGTTCAGTTTTCCTCAAGGGAAATATGTGATTGGAAGCTAACAGCACTTCCTGCAAGCCGGAGCTTTGTCTGAAAAGAAAAAAAAAGAAAAAAAAGCTACTAGAAGCGTGATCTTGAAGAAAAAACACAACTTTTTTAATTGAAGAATGACAAATTGGTGTGGCTGCTCGGTGGCAAAAGCATGTGTAGGATAGGAGTAGGGCATGGAAAGGCTATGACCTTATCCAGAACTGCGGATGAGGAGGTTACTCTCTTGAGAACCACCACACCACCGCACCAAGATTCCAAGAACCGGATTGTTGGATAGGGGTAGATTAGATAGAATAGAGATGCAGTAGAGTCTATAGTTTGTTACCTACATCTGCATTGTCCCCAACCTAACCAAAGCATTCTTTTCTGATATGGCAAAAAGATGCACCTGTGAAGGAAAAAAGCTCTTCACGCCAGCCGTCGATGGAGCTGCAGCCTGCAGGCACATGCAAGTGCAGTGTATGTATCTTTCACGTTTTGTTTTGAAAAAAGAGACGAAAATTTACACGAGTTTTTTGCTTCCTGAATGTGTTACAGGCAAAGCTGACGCCGGCCGGACCTGATAAGGTACGAGGCTGCTTTCTGCAAAGCTGCCTCGTCACTCATCACTTAATCATGAGCTGAAGCAGCCTGCTTAGTGCTGACACGAATGGCCGTGAACTTTGGACCTGCACACTATGTATCGCAATGGTGACAAATGACAGCGACGTCTCTCCTAATTCCGTAACTCGGCGTCGTGATTCATGATCTTGTGCAGGTGTCTCTGTTATGCTCTTGTGCACGTGGTCCGGATCGGATTCGGTGTGTAAAGTTCGATGGTTCAGTAAGAACGGCCAAAGGTTAACATGAAAAATTCCTATATCACACCGAACAAATGAACAAATTATATTGTCACTGGTTCATCAATTCATGCTCACAGGCAAAAATTTTAGGAGACAAATGAACAAATTATATTGTCATGAATCTTGATTTTGGTTTTTCAAACTTCGGTCTTATGGGCCGCTATTATCTTAGTTAATAAAAATATTATGCTTATTTTATTAACTCCCATTTTCAATTTTATTAACAATAGGAATCTTAGGTCACTGTACTCTTAACTATTGCAATAGCATAAATTGTCATCTAAACCTGCATCATGTTACTCAAGATGACTGACAGAGCTCTCACATCTCCGTTACCCATCCGACTTCCGCGGTTAGCTAGGAACCCTAAATCAGATCAGACTTGTGTCACCAATACCAGAGGAGCGATACCTGAAGATTGAAGAATCGAGGCCTGAATGAAGATACTGAAGAACATGAAGAAGAGAGTACTGAAGAAACTGTTGAAGCCGTAGGCGGGCCAGGCGCGCCAATAGTCGGGTCTTTGGGCCGGACTGGGTTTAGTTTCCTTCTTCTTTTACTAGCAGCCCATGGGAGGCCCAGAGAGTGCCTCATATAGTCATATGCATCCCCCTCCTTCCTTCTGGAGAAAGCGAATTTGAACACGAAGCTACGAACCGAGCCGTTGAGCGTCGGCGGCGAGCTTCGGCGGTTGCCAGAGTCTGAAAGAAACTCGAGTTCTCCGTATCAGTGAGAGTAGGATCTATCTGGTACGGCAACAATTTGTTGTAGTCGGAGAGCGAAAGGATGGAGGAAGGCGGCGCAACTTTGGGCCGGGATGCGATCATAGACCGCCGGAGCACCCCTTCTGCGGGGCGTTTCGACGACGGCCTCGGGCTCGTGGAGAAGCAGATGGAGCGCAAGCCCAGGAAAGATATCAGGGAGAGGGAGACTCTTGAGAGTGAAGTCGAATAGATGGAGATGTAGGAGGAGGAGGATGGTATAAAGAGGATGCCTCCGTCAAACATTGGCCTCCAAAAAACTTGCGCTTAGGAAATTGGCTCTATTTTTTTTGAACTTAGGAGTTTAGTCTCGAAACCAAATTTTCTTAGGAAAATGGCCTTCCGTCAAGTCTGTGAGGCAAATCCGTTAGTTTGGACACTATGGTGTGAGCGAAAAGACCACTTTGCCCATCATATTTGAAAATTCATAACTGGAGTTTGGTAACTCCAATTTTGGTGAACCAAATTTTGTTGTGCTCCTTGAGATGTATAGTTTTATTAAAAATACGAAACCTGTCATGTTCTATAGAATTATTTATTTGGTAACTTCAAAAATATATGTGATTATATGTGTAGTTATGTGCTTGAAATATATACGTGCGGCTATGTGCTTGAAATTTGTGAATATATATAATAAATGAACAAAATTCTGATTTTTCTTTTTTTCTCAGGGGTAAAATAGTTTTTTACCTCAAAGTTAACACCGTTAAGGGCCAAAACTGACGAAAGGCCATTTTTCTAAGAAAATTTGGTTTTGAGGCGTTCATAAGTTTAAAAAAAATAGGACCAATTTCCTAAGCGTAAGTTTTTTAAAGGCCATTTTCATAATTCTCCCTTTGATCTAGAGAGATTAAGAACCTGATCGATGCATTGCTGAAACCTATGTGTCTGTTTTACAAGCATACTTTTCTCATGATTTGTTTTCTCGTCACTAATGCTACTTTTTACTTGTTTCGAAAGATCTCTTGGAGAAAACATGGGGATGGGACAGACTGCTTCCATTCAGTTGCGTGTCGTGGTCTGACTATAGCAAGTACCTAGAAGAGTACTACCATCGCAATGCTGGTCAGCTCGTTCCTGGTCCTGTTGCTGCAGCTGCTATGGGTAGCGGAATAGCTGCTGTTGCTGATATTGTAAGTAACCCCGTGCCCAATCATATCCTTTTCCTACACTTTTTCACGCTTGTCTTTGCTAAATTTGTCTTGTTTGCCTGCCAACTTAAACTGCAATGATCATGATCGATGCTGCAACTGTCTGGTTTGAAGCAGTGTCTCAAGAAGGAGGGGCAACTTGCGTCTGAGTGGAAAATCCGGATGAAATCCAAAGTGGATATGATGTTACCGAGCAAAACAATCATTCTGAGTTGCCTGATCCATGAGCGTGCACGTTCAGTCATCTGCACAGCTGGAGCTGGGGGCAAATTTTCTGATGTTTTCTCTGCCGCTTTGTTGTGCATTTCCAAGGAGGCTGACCTGACGTGTGAGTTCCTGAGGCGTGGCGCTAGCCCCAGTGATGATTACTTAGTCGAGCAGAGCAGCGAGATACGCATGTGTGCGTTGAACCTTATCAACTGCACTTCGGGCCTTTCTGTCGCTGCCTCCGCTGCCATGTTGGGTGCCGCAAAGGAGGCTGAAATAATGGTTGGGTGGATGAGTGAAAATAACATGCTTCTTGACTTCTATGACGATGACATACCTGAGGAGCTTGACCACAGCCGCGTAACACGGATCCGAACCTTGTATGCTATGATTGACATACTGTTAAAGTCTTCTTTTGCTGCTTCTGGGAATAAGATTGATAAGGAAGGATCTGCAAGTATTAATGATCCTGACGATGATGGAAATGGCATTGCCTCTGATGAAGCAACAAATATCACAGGGGGTGGCATTCCAGACGTATTAAATCCTCAAGTTCAGAAAAAGATCATCGAAGATTCTAAAAAGATTGATTTTCTGGAGAAACTATGGGGGTGGGAAAGGCTGCTTCCATTCTCCGGTTCCATTGAGTGGTCTGACTATTGCAACTACCTTGAGGAGTATTACCACCACAATGCTTTGAAGTTTGTTGCAGAAGCTGCTGCCGGCCAGAATCCTGATTGCCTTTTGAATCCTGCTGTCATCCGGAATCCTGATTGGCTGTTGGGTTCTGCTTCCCGAGCTATTGTTGCTGATGTTGCCAGATCTTGTCTAGAGATTGAGGAGGAACTTATGTCCGAGTGGAAGACTCGTGTGAAACATTGGCCGGACAACATCTTGTTAGATTGATCTCCATCACATATGGCCCAACGGTCATGTGAGATTTGGTCTCGCGCCCTGATCAGGGGCGCCCAACCGTGAATGGTTGGTGGGCCCCCCGTCGTCCAGCGCATATAAAAGGAAGGTGGGGGCCAGGGCACTTAGTACGAGGTTCGCCTGAGCCGTCGGTTTTCCCACCTACATTCTAACCCTAATCCGATCTGAGAGGGGCGCTGCCAGCGACGGGAAAGCACCACCTCGACGTCCGCGCCGCCAAGGACGTCATTGACTCCATCCCCTTCACCGGCCGTCGCTGCCTGTGCACAGCCTCCACCAAAGCTCGCGATGGGGTCCGCTGCACCTCCGACCGCGACACCGACTGCGCCACCCACTGAGGGTTTCGGTATGCGTCTCATTATCCTCTCTCTCTCTCTGTCTCTCTAGGATCCAGTAGATCACAAATTAGGTTTAGATTATTCTCTACCCTACACGTTGAATCCACCAGACTTGATCTACCTAGTCGATCCTATGATGAATATGAACTAATAATGGTATCAGGAGGCCTACCTAGGTTTAGATCTTATCTTCGGGTTAAGAAAACCGATCCAATATGGATCGGGGGGGGGGAGGGGAAGGGAAGAGTTCAGAAGAACATCAAGAACCAA